>RCUC01112132.1:0-25393 GCA_003697995.1 Taxidea taxus jeffersonii | reverse complement strand
CCCAGAGTTCTCACCCTCCCCTGGAACTTGAGAGCTTTTCTCCGCAGCTCTAGAGAGCCTCTGAAGAGATACACCACATGTTAAAAAACAGCCTCATTCTGGAAGTGGTTTTCCCTCAGAGAACAGGTGTGTGTGTGTCCCTGCAGGCTGGGGGCAGGTGTGCTGCTCTGCACCCTGCTACCACTCTGGGCCACTCCTCGGTTATCTGCTGGAGAAGTCAGGCACAAATAACACCTCTGGGCACGTACATTCTCTAGTGCGCTCCACACGCTTTAGTCGGCGAGGCTGCGCTCCTGTGCTGTGCTCTTAGGCTCAAGAGCAGGTCTCTATCTTGCTGGGGGATGTTTTCTTTGCTGCTGCCTCATCACCATAAAAACCATTTGCTGCACATAAACCCCCGAACTACCCAATTCTGCCAGCTCCAACTAGCTTTTCTGCCATGGTACCCCTTTGAAATCTCCCCTCCACCTTGGAAATATTTAATGGTGTGAGACACGGCAGTTAGCAAGGATCCCTTTCTGTGGTCAAGATCCATGCCATCCCAGTGCCCAAAGCAAACTGGGCAACATGTCTGCCAGGGAGGTCCAGATAAGGGTGGGGGCAATGGCATCTCCTCAACGAAGCCCAACGGGAGCTTCGTTGTGGAGGTGTGAGGTGACAGATGCCCCTGTTATGGGCTAACTGAGCCCCCACCCCCCGAAATCAAGACCTCAGAATAGAACCTTATTTGTAAACAGGACTGTTGAGACAGTGTTAGTTAAGATGAGGTTGCACTGAAATCAGCACAGGCCTAACCCGGTACAACGGTACCTTCCAAGAAGACATGGGGAGGCCAGGTGACAATGGAGGCAGACCCCGGAGTGACATGGACACAAGCCAAAGAACACCTGGGGCCATCAGGAGCTGGAGGAGGTAGGAAGGGTCATCCCCTCTAGGTTTCACAGGGGACAGGAAGCTGCTGATGCCTGGATTGTGGAGGTCTGGCTTCCAGAACCGCAAGACGATGAAATCTCTGTGGTTTCAAGCCTCAGTCTGTGGCGCTTTGTTCCAGGAGCCCCAGGGCACTACTACTGCCCCGAAGCCTGATCTGAGAGGCCCCAAGAAGCTCTGGAGAGCGCTGCTGGTGAGAGGGAGGGAACGGACATTTGCCTAAAAAGCTGCTAAGAGCCAAACTTGGTGCTTCCCATGGATTCATACCTCTGCTTAATAAGAACATTAGTAAAATTAGAAACTGAACAACAAACTGTATTTGCCATAACACGCAAGAATTTCACGTCCCTGCTTTTCTGCAGTTCAGTCTCTCCCAACGCAACCCCATGACTGGGTGATGCTTCTGCAGTGGGCCCACCTGCGGCCCCGTGCTGTTCACAGGCATCCCAGCATGTCTGCCTGGCCAGTCCCTGGGGTCCATCTCCAGCTTCCCACCCTCTCAGCCCTTGCTGGGCATAGGTTCTCTGAACACTTCCTCACCTGTCCCCAGAAGCTTCTTAAGCCTGAGCCTCACCTGTAAGGAAGGTTCTTGCCCCCTCTCTCCCCTCGACTCCCTTCAGGTCAAGGACCCATGGCTCCTGCCCCTGCTCCAGCCGGGAGATCAGCTCAGGCTTGAAGACCAGGAATCCTGCTGTGGGGATGGCAGAGAAGGGGACTACGTCAGTATGGCTGAGGGTACAGCACAGGGCCCAGCACCCTTTGGTTTCCAGGAGTAAAGAGGCAGGGGGCCACTGCAGCACAGGCAGAGCCTCCGAAGGGAGCATCGGGGTGAGGCTGGGAACACAGTGGCCCTCTCTGGCCACATCGGTCCAGCTCCTGAGGTTTGACAGTGAGATGCCTGGATTCTCAGCCCATCCCTGTCCACAGCAGGGCCAAGATCCTCTGGGGATGTGACACCAAAGAGTCTGCAAAGAGCTCTAGCCTAGGGAGAAAGCAGCCAGACACTGCCAGCACGTCCCTCAGCAGAGATGGGCTATCCCCCAGTTCAGAGCTGGAACATTCTGGGGGTACGAGTGGCCAAGAAACAAGAAAAAAAACAATAAAAATAAACCAACAGATGAACAGATTTTAATTCAGAAGGTGCTGAGGTCTGACCCTCACCTGGCTGCCCCTGTTTCATGTCCTCGTACCAATCTGCGGGGGCCTCAGCAGACTGCAGTGGCACCCACCTTCTGGGGCCACCAGCCCCCACACTGGGGGGGACAGTGCTGTGGTGTCCTCCCAGCCCATCCAAGGGCTGAGCAAACCCTCTGGTCAGGGCTTCCCTCAGGTTTCCTTCTGGCTGTGGGGATGGAGGAGGGCAGGCAGGGAGACCATGGGTAGAGGTCTCATGTGCACACGGAACCCCATGCTCAGTGGGAAACACGTGTTCTCTCCAAGTACACGTGGGATGTCTGCAGAGCAACACCCTTGGGGTGCTTCAGCTATGAAGGGAGTCATGGCCCCACTCAAGGACAATACCATACTGTGCCCCCAACCGAAATGCAACTGGATATGAAGGCAGGCACAGGTACCTCAAAACTATTAGCTACCAAGACGCCTGGGTGGCTCAGTGGGTTAAGCTGCTGCGTTCAGCTCAGGTCATGATCCCAGGGTCCTGGGATCGAGTCCCGCATCAGGCTTCTTGCTCGGCGGGGAGCCTGCCTCTCTGCCTGCTTCTGTGCTTTCTCTCTCTCTTTCTGACAAATAAATAAATACATAAAAATCTTAAAAAAAAAAAAAAAAACCTACTAGCTACCTGAAAAATGAATAACAATTACTACATGGCAGCTACATTTAACTATCAACTTGTGGGATGAAGTTAAAGTTGTACTTACACATAAACTTTTTCATTTTTAAATACATTTACTAGAAATGAAAATGGTAAAACACAAATGAGGTAAATATCAAATTCAAGAAGTTGGGGGCAAATCAACACAGCAAACCCCTATAAAGAAAAAGGAAGAAAATAATAACCATGGGGGCAGGACTCAATAATTAGAGAAGAAAGGCACCCACATCCCCCACTGCAAAGAAAGATCAGCAAAACCAGACACTGACTGGTTCTTTTAAAAGACAAAAATGACAGTTTCATGGCAAAACCAATCAAGGTCAACACGGTTAAAAAAATACACCAGGGAAATAACTACACACATAATGGAGATTAAAAATAAACAGCAAACAGACGGTGAAACAATTCAACATCTAAATGAACACATCAACTTGTAATGTGATATATGACAAAATTGTCACAAAAGCAAATTCACAAACTTAACAGACTCTTAGTCACTAAAAAAACAAACGCTAGTGCAAAACCTTCCTTTCCCAAGGGCCCAAGGCCCAGAGGGTTTTACAGGAGAGTTCTACCAAAAACTGCAATTCCACCTACATAAATTCTTCCAGAAATTAAAAAGATGCCCTGTTCATCTTATGAAACTGATATGCCAACTGCCATTTGCCAAAAATATATAAGAACAATTCACAAAAATAAACAAATTAAGTCCAATTAACTATGAACAGGGAGGAAAAATCTGAAATACAATACTACCTGAGTCCAAAATGATATCAAAGTTTATATGTAAAATATAATTTAAGTACGGTTTATTTCAGAAATACAACAAAACGTTAATATAATTTATTAGACTAATAAACTTAAGAAGAATCATACAAATTCTCAATTGATGCAAAAAAGAATTTGAAATTCAATGGACTTGCCTTTTTTTTTATTAAAAAATCTTTTTTTAATTTATTTATTTGTCAGATAGAGAGAGAGCACAGGAACGAGCACAGGCAGACAGAGAGGCAGGCAGAGGCAGAGGGAGAAGCAGGCTCACTGCCGAGCAAGGAGCCCAATGTGGGACTCGATCCCAGGACGCTGGGATCATGACCTAAGCCGAAGGCAGCCACTTAACCAACTGAGCCACCCAGGCGTCCCAATACTTTATTTTTTAAGTGATCTCTACACCCAACATGGGGCTTGAACTCAGAACTCCAAGATCAAGAGTTGCCTGCTCCACCAACTGACTCGGCTAGGCGCCCTGCCCAATGTACTTGTTTATGATTAAAAACAAAATTCCTCAGCTACTTTCTTCTGATTTTATCTTACTTTATTTTTTTAAAGATTTTATTTATTTGACACACAGAGAGAGGTCACAAGCAGGCAGAGAGTCAGGCAGAGAGAGAGGAGGGGAAGCAGGCTCCCCGCTGAGCAAAGAACCCGATGCAGGACTTGATCCCAGGACCCTAATATGACCTGAGCTGAAGACAGAGACTTAACCCACTGAGCCACCCAGACACCATATTCTGATTTTAATTAGATGTGTTGTTTTTTGTTTTTTTTTTTAAGATTTTATTTATTTATCAGAGAGAGTGAGCACAGGCAGACAGAGAGGCAGGCAGAGGCAGAGAGAGAAGCAGGCTCCCTGCTGAGCAAGGAGCCCAATGTGGGACTCGATCCCAGGACGCTGGGATCATGACCTGAGCCGAAGGCAGCCTCTTAACCAACTGAGCCACCCAGGTGTCCCATTTTTTTAAAGAAGAGGTTTTTATTTTTATTTTTTTTGTTATTTCTTAAAAATTTTTAAAGTGATCTCCACACCCAATGTGGGGGTCAAACTTACAACCCTGAGATCAAGAGTTCACTCCACCAAGTGAATCAGCCAGGTGCCCCTAGAAGTATTCCCTTTAAAATGAGGAACCGGGGCGCCTGGGGGGGCTCAGTGGGTTAAAGCCTCTGCCTTCGGCTCAGGTCATGATCCCAGGGTCCTGGGATCGAGCCCCGCATCTGGCTCTCTGCTCTGAGGAGAGCCTGCTTCCTCCTCTCTCTCTGCCTGCCTCTCTGCCTACTTGTGATCTCTGTCTGTCAAATAAATAAATAAAATCTTTTAAAAATACATAAAATAAAATGAGGAACCAACAGGCCTGCCCACAGCAATCCTGTCTACAGCACTAGGGCTCTGGCCCCGACTAAAGGCTGGGATCCTGCAGGACCAAGAGGGAAAACATCACCACCATCCCAGTCGCAGGCATCTCCTCCTAGAATCCAGCGCCGGACTAGCAGCAAGTTCGACAAAGTCACCAAGTAACTATCAACCCTCCAAAACCAACAGTATTTCATACCTCAACAATAACCAGTTAAAAATATAGCAACATTGGGGCACCTGGGTGGCTCAAAGCCTCTGCCTTTGGCTCAGGTCATGATCCCAGCATCCTGGGATCCAGACCTGCATCAGGCTCTCTGCTCAGCGGGGAGCCTGCTTCCTCCTCTCTCTCTCTCTGCCTGCCTCTCTGCCTGCTTGTGATCTCTGTCAAATAAATAAATAAAATCTTTTAAAATATATATATATATAGCAACATGAAGAGAAACATTGACAAAACCACCAAAAACAAAGCATGAGAAGGTACTAGACCACTCTGGAGAAAATCCCAGAACTCCTAACAAAGCACACAGAAGGTAAATGGGATAAATGGAGACACATTCCATGGTTTTGGGTGGGAATAATGAATATGAGACAGAGATTAGCTCTTCTCTTATGAATTCCCAATAAAAATTCCAGTTCCAAGAATTGAAAAACTCAAACTTACTTTAAGTTTATATGAAAGAATTACTCCACTACCCACAAATAGGTGTGAAGTTTTAAAAAGAACAGAAAGGGAAGTTGTCCTACCAGGCATTAAGACACACCACAAGGCCAGCTCAGAAACACTGTCACACGCACGAGACAATGACAAGCAAGGCCCTCTACAAATCAGTGGAAAAGGCTGGAGTCTTACGTAGCTCCAGACACGCACGTGGACCCCAGACCTAAACGAGAAAGACAAACTATAAAATCCACAGGAGAACGTACAGATTGTCTCTATGACCTTGGAGTAGGAAAGAACTTTTAAATAAAATTTCAAAGGTACAACCCATAAGGCAAAAACCAAATGGACTTAATTTCATTAAAATCTGACCCCACGAAGTTAACAAACAAGATGGAAAAAGTTATTTATAATGCACAGAACTTGCCGTGACACCTCCCAGGGTCAGCTCCTGACCTAGAAAGACCCATGGCCCCCATAAGCCCTCAGCTTGGCTAAGCGGGTGCTGACCAGTGATGCGGGGAGGGAGTCCCAAGATGCAACCTCACCTAGTCCAGCCACACTGCTGTGGTTCTCCAGCATCACCTCCTTGTAGAGGGCCCTCTGGCCAGGGTCCAGACACTGCCACTCCTCCCTCGAGAAGTGTACGGCCACATCACCGAATGTCACAGCCTCCTGAAAGACATACACCAGCACCCCAGGGAACCCTGGGTGCCAGCCCCACTCTGGCTCCACCTCATGGTGTGTCTCAGGCACATGCACCACAGGGCTGGAAGAGACAGTCACCAGGCCCCTTTGGCTCTAAAAACTGAGGGAGGGGCAGTATGGAGGAGGAGGTGGCAGCCAGATCCTGGTGATCTACAAACCTCCCCCCATAAGGGCCTCCAGCAGGCCCCAGTCTGGGCAGGGGTTTGCTCACTCCCTTGAGGGTGGGCATGCCTGAGCCTGGCAAGGGCCAGAGGGGCCAGTTGAGGGTCTAGGACCAGGCCCAGGGGCAGGGTAGGTTCCCAGAGGAAAAGGTAGGGGCCCTCACAAGACAAGTGAGGGAATGAAGGCAGGCAGACTCCTACCATGAGGCTCGGTGAGTGGGCATCCATGTGTCCAGGCCGAGGAACCTGTTGGCAGTTATGAAAGGGTCAGAAGTCAGGGTGCTGGAGGACCCCTATCCCTGAATAAAGGTACTGCGTTCCCCTTTACCTCTAACCCCAGTGTTCTTCAGCAGGGACATAAGGTGGAGCCAAAGTGGCCACAGCTCGTGAGCATCCGCCCCCCTGAAGCTCCCTTCCTCTTTCAGCGTGTGCGTGAGGTGTGTGAGTCACTCCACAAACACAGGGTGGGCGGGGGCGGGGGCTGCCACCTCTGCCAGGTGCTAGACTGAGCAGGCAGGGGACGCAGCCATGCGAGAGGCAGGAGAACTCTGCCTTCATGAAGCAGCCTCAAGAGTTAAACATCCGTGCCCATGCCTCAGTGGAAGAAACTCTGGTTTAGTTTGATGGATCCGGTCCCAGAGGCACCAACTAGACCAAGGGGATGGGGGTGCGGAGGGCACTGAAGACAGCAGGGCAGGCAGCGGGACTGAAGCGAGAAGGCATAGGGCCGAATGAGTCAGTGCAGCCGGGCGCAGGCAGCAGGGGAAGCGGTGGTGTGACTGGAGGATGGGGCCAGAACAATGGGCCCCAGAAAGAATTGGGGCGGACACGGAACCCCGCGCCCACGCAAACTTGCTAGTCCCCTAGGTCTGAAGGAGAAGCGGCTTCCTGGGGAGCTCCTGGCTCAGAAAGCGGCTTGTGGGCGGCAGCCCCAGGCTGCGGGTACAGGGAAGCTGACCCGGGCAGCAGTGACCGCCCCCCGCGCCCGCCCGGCAGGGACGCTGGTCCCCAGCAGAGAAGAGCAGGCCCTGAGCGGCAGCCAGACTCGGGATGCGGACAGCCCGCCCTGCCCGCGGCACAGCCCCGCTGGCCGCCGCCGCCACAGCCAGGTCTCCCCCAGGCAGTAACCGAGGGGAGAGAGGACGCGAGAGGCGGTGGTTCTGCGGAAGGCGGTATCCCGCGCGGAGACGCCGAGACCTGGGGGCAAGGCCGCGGGGGGAGCCGCCGCCAGCACCGCGCTACGCGGCCGGGCCTGCAGGACTCGGCCACTTGCCTCCTGCCCGCGCGGGCCACGGCGGCCGCAGCTCGACCACCCCCCGCGCCAGGCGCCCACGGCGTCCCCAAGCCGCTCGCGCCACCCGCGCTCCCCCGCAGTGCCGGAGGCGGCGGGACGCGGGGGCCGGCCAGCAGCCACTCCGCCCGAGCCCGAGGACCGCGTAAGCCGCCTGGCCCCGAGTCCGCGCCCGACGCGCCCACTCACCTTCCCCGTGGACCGCCCGAGGCTCGAAACGCGCGACAAAACCGGAAACGGGCCTTCGACGCAGCTCCCGCTCCGTCTCACAGACTTCCGGCCTCTCTGGGCGGCCCGGAGGCTCGGTCGTCTCTCTGGTTCCCAGCCTGGCGGCTGGGGTGCGAGAGAAGGGGCGGGGCCAGAGCGCCGGCGAAGGGACCGGGCCGTGGGCGGGGCCAGGTGGAGGGCGGGGCAGGGCCAGGGTCTCGCAGCCCCGGGAGGCGAAGGACCGGCGGTCCACAGGGCGGAACCCACCAGGGCGAAGCGGGTGGAAAGCCTGGGGGTCGCCCCGGCCGGGCCCCGCCTACCTCGGATCGGCGCGGGGGCGCTGGTCCCCGCACCGCACCTGTGCCCGGGCTTTTTTGCAGACGCTCCGCTGGGCACGTCCCAGGCGCCGGGCAGCGGAGACGCCCCGACCCGGGGCACAAGGGGCCGGGGGAGCGGCCAGCGGGGAGGAGGGCAGAGAAGCCGAGCGGAGACGGCCGCTGTTTTCTGGGTGGGGGTCCTTGGCCTAGGCGGGGGCAGCGCTGGGACCGGGCGGCGGGGCGCAGGGCACCTACAGCCGAGCTGAGGCGCGCGGGAGGCGGGAAGGACGGGCCAGAGAACGCGCAGAACTTCCCCGGGGGGGGGGACCGAACACCGGACTGGCCGCTGACCCAGGCCCTGGGGTCCGCGACAGCGCGGTGAAATCTGGCGCAAACCGGGGTCAGCTCCCGTCCGGGCTCCGAGGGGTGGTCGTAGGGGAAGCGGGCCTTGCCGGGGCCTCCAGAGACCGGCTCCTTTCCCGCGGAAAGGGAAGGGCTGTTTGCTATGTCTAGGAATGACTTCTTGGGACCTAGGCCTGCTGGGCTGGGAAGCTGGTGGGAAGAACCAAGAGACCCAAGGGCCATGCAGTGATCCCCTGACCATGGAAATGCTGCCTGAGGAGGTCAGGAGCTGGAGGTACTGGGAGCAAAATGAGGAGCTGGACGTCAGTGCCAAGAGGGCCTGAGGAGGTGGGTGGCAGGGCCTCGAGGTGACAGGGCCTGTGCTCAGCCCCTCCTGGGCTCTCCCTCTGCACCCGGACCTTCCTGAGGCTCCACCTTCTCCCTCTCCTGTCTGACTCCTTTTCTCCTACTCAGACCCAAGTCCCTCAAAGGCAGAGCCTGTGATGTTTCCATCTCTTTCTCCTGTGCTCAACTAGAATCCCATGTTCAATAGAAACTTGTTTAAAAAACTGAGCCTTCAGCTCAGGTCATGGGCTTAGGGTCCGCAGGGAGTCTGCCCACTGCGCCCTGCCTGTCTCTCTGCCTACTTGGGATCTCTGCCTGTCAAATAAATAAATGAAATCTTTTTAAAAAATTAAAAACCGGGGCGCCTGGGTGGCTCAGTGGGTTAAAGCCTCTGCCCTCAGCTCAGGTCATGATCCCAGGGTCCTGGGATCGAGCCCCACATCGGGCTCTCTGCTCAGCAGGGAGCCTGCTTCCTTTCCTCTCTCTCTGCCTGCCTCTCTGCCTACTTGTGATCTCTGTCAAATAAATAAAATCTTAAAAAAATAAAATAAAAAAAAATTAAAAACCGACTAAACTCTGAGTCAGCAATCCTACTTTTCCCTAAAGGAACATGAAAGTTGAAAAACAGGATTTCCAGAATGGAAATGGACTTCTTTCACAGGAGTTCAAGCTTAACTGGAATGGAACCCAAATATGAAAAATACGGCTGAAGTAGGACTCAGAGATGCGCCTTTTACAACATTCACTTTCCCAGATGTTACTGATACTTTCGGCTTCTTTTCCAAGAGGGAAGCCGCTTCCTGTTAGTGTCGATATGAACACGGTAAGGTCAAAAGAGAGTCAGGCCTCCTACCCTGAGGACGGCTACTCTCGAAGCGACAGGAAGCAAGTAGGGCAAGGATGTGGAGAAAGGGAACCCTCGTGCCCGCTGGCGAGTGTGTCGCTGGTGCAGCCAGTGTGGAAACCAGTGTGGAGGTTTGGCAGAAACTAAACACGACTACTCTGTGGCCCAGCAGTTCCACCGCTGGGACCTGAAGCAGGATCTCGAAGACATGTCTGTACGCCCGTGTTCATAGTGTATTACTTGTAACAGCCGAAAGGTGGGAGCAACCCAAGTGTCCACGTCGGGTGAGTGGGTCAGCACAACGCGTTCCTTCCGTACGAGATTCCTCAGTCATTTAACAAGGAATGTCACGTGCGGCAGTATCGATGAACGTGGAGGACCTTAAACTCTGAAATAAGCCAGTCACAAAGGGACAGACACTGTTGAGGTCACTCAGATGAGGCACCTGGAGTAGTCAAACTTACAGGGACAGAGAGTAGAATGGAAGTTGCCAGGATCTGGGAGAAGGGGAGAAGGGGAGTTATTGTTCAGTGGGGACAGAGTTTTGGTTTTGCAAGATGAACAGAGTTCTCAGGTTGGATGGTCATGACAACTGCACAATATGAATGACCTGATGCCACCAAACTGTGCACACAGGAAAGGTTAAGATGGTAAATTATTACGTTATGTATATTTTACTACAGTAAAAAAGAAAGAAAGAAAACAAGTTGGAGACGGGTGCCTGGGGGGCTCAGTGGGTGAAGCCTCTGCCTTCCGCTCAGGTCATGATCTCAGGGTCCTGGGATCCAGCCCCGCATTGGGCTCTCTGCTCAGAGAGAGACTCTGAGCACTGACTCCCAGCCTTGCCCCATCGCCAACATTCCTCATTTCTTCTGACGCCCCTGCCCGGCCCCTCCTGAAAGCTGGCCTCCAGGCCGTTGGCACCACCCACTGAGCACCTGTGCAAACACATCCCACTTCCAGCTCCCCTTCTGCCTGGCATGGCCACTCCTGTGCTCCCCTCACTGTCCCTCACACCATCCGGAGCTAGTCCTTAGTGATGCCCTCAGCTCCATGCAACCTTTCCCATACTCCTCACTCAGTTGGGCCCTTCTGGTCATGTGCTCTGGCTGTGGACACTCCTGCCCTGTAGCTGTCCCTCCTTCCCCTGAAGTCTTACCTGAACATCCAACCCACACAGAGATGAGCCAGCCTCCTCTGCAGCCAGAAGCAACCCTTGCACTTAGCAGTGTCCCCTTCCCATATATCTGGGATGTCCTGGGGGCGAGCCAGGCTCAACCAGGAGGACACATCCCCTAGGTGTGGCTCTGGGTGGGCACAGATTGAGCAGGTATGGTTGCTTGTGAACCAGGGGGCTGGCGGGCAGATTCTTTCAGTGTGACCAGAGTGTGAGATGCCAACAAAGATGCAGCTGGGAAGGAAGCAGAGTGCTGGTGCCGGAGACACTTCTGTGCCTGTTCGCTGGGCCGGTGTCCAGGTGCCAGTGAGCTCCGGGACTTGAGTTTGCCCATCCCCTGAAGACAGGATGGCCCTGGAGGGCAACTTCATCAAGCAGGTCAGGACAAGGTCTGTGGAATTCCAGCCAGCACCTCCGCCCAGCTTTGGGGATGGGAGCTGAGCTCTGCAATTGGTCAGAGTCTTGGCACCGCTAGAGCATGACAGTGGAAAATGGGCAGGACCTGGTGACCTCGTCCAGAGACCCTGGCGTGGGCTAGTGTGTTCACAGGCTGTCATTTAACCCTCTCCACACCTTGTGAGCAGGTATTACTCTCCCCATTTTATAGGTTAGGAAACTGAGGCAGCTAAGCAACTTGCTCAAGGTCAAATGCCTAAGAAGTGGTGAAGCAGGGGTTTGGTCCCAAATATCTTGGTTTTACAAACAAATGACTAACAGTTGTGCTTCCACTGAAGTTTATAAAGTGCAACAGGGACACAGAGGTGGCATGTTTCTGTCAATCAAATCTACCTCTGGAAAGCTTCGGGGAAAACGTGATGCCTAATCTGGGCCTTGAGGGCTGAGCAGGGCCTGCCGGTGACAAAGGTGCACATAGGCAAGCACATAACCCAGGTCCTAGGCCAGGACAGCCCCTGCGGGGACCAACACCTCGTCTAGGGCAGGGCTAGAAACGCCTAGAAACGCCTAGGGACACAGGGTGATGGTCAGGACCAAATCCTGCACAGGGAGCCCTCAGGAGGGTGTGGGTTCCCCAGGAGGAGACACTGTGGGAAGTTCCTCGTGTCAGTTCAAGGGGTCTTTGAGTCTGCCATGCTCCTTGGGACCCATGGAACAGGTGATGGCATGAGGGAGGGGACTGTGCAGCCTCAGTGTGGTGACCAGGAGGCAGGGCGCCTTGTGCCCAGGGCTGCTCATTCATGCTGCTTTTCCTACCTCCAGCTTGGGCTGCTCCCCCAGGTCCCACCCACCCTAGATTCCCCCACAGACTTCAGGGTCTCCCTGTGCCCATCCCCAGGCTTCCCCCCTCCTGGCCCACAGAGGACTTCGAGCTCTGGGTCACTGATAAGCCGCTATCTCTGGGCCTCAGGGCAGAGGGGCAGCTCCTGAGCGGCCAGCCCCAAGCTGACCAGAGTGGGAGGGCTCAGGGAGGCTGCAGTGCATCATCAGTGGGCCGTAAGCACACGCTCTGCAGGCTGGCTGCGTGTTGGGTCGCTGCCTGGGCCCTACCCGCAGAGGCTGCATTTGCATATGGGGTGCAGCCTGGGCATCAAATCGAGACTTTCAAAGGGTTCCTGGGTGATCCTAACATGCAGTGAAGTTTGAGAATCGCTGGTCGAAGGAAACATAAAATCACCCGGCCGCTTCTGAGGCTTCCTCACCTGCAGAGTGAGACTCCCCACATCCTGGCTGAGGGTGCTGCGGTCACGAAGGGCCGTCAGCCTGGCGTCCTCCCTCCCAGCACTCTGTGCTTATGGTCTACGGCTCACAGTCTCTCGGCTGCCGGACAGGAGTTAGGGGAGGGATGGCTGTGAACCCTCCAGGGCAGGGGCCTGGTTGCCTGGCACAAGGCAGCTCCCCAGACTTCCTACTTGGGCTGCGTCCACAGGTGGATCCAATGGGAACCGGAGGATTCGGGGATCCAGTGTGGAGGGTTTTCTACAGAAATGAAGACCCTGAAGATCCTTCCTGGGGCCAGGCTAGCCCTGGCTGTGCTTTAGGGTGCTGTCCTCAGCATCCAGTGGGCTCGGGGCCCTCTGGAGGATGGGCTGTGCTGAGGTCAAGGTTGGGGTATGGGCATGGGGGCGGGGGCAGCCCTCCCCTATAGCACCCTGTAGCACAATGTAAAGGCGTGGGGGACTGCTTTGGACCCTAGGGGACAGTGCTCTCCTGCTGCCAGAGATTTCGATTCCCCAAACCCATGGGAAGTCGCCATAGGACAGTGCCATCTGCAGGGGCAGGAGCCCCATCAAACACAAACTGTGAGGCCCGCAGCCACCTGGGCCCTGGACGGATTCTGGTACTGGGCCTGAGAGGGGGCCGTCCTGGGATGGGTCTTTGCCTGCTGGAAGGGCAGCTCCCCACAGCCCAGAGGGAGCTGATCACTCGCACCGGCCAAGGAGGGGGGCAGACAAAGGTACTGGGAAGGGCTGGGCTGGTGACTTGACTTTGATTACAGATGTGGAAACGGTTCAAAGGGCACCTCCGTGACTCGGTTGGTTGAGTGTCTGACGCCTGATTTCAGCTCAGGTCTTGATCTCAGCCTGGGTTGTCAGATCGAGCCCCAGGTTGGGCTCTGCGCTGGGCATGGAGCTTGCTTTATTATTTTTTAAAATATTTTATTTATTTATTTATTTGTCAGATAGAGAGTGCAGGAGCGAGCACAGGCAGACAGAGTGGCAGGCAGAGGCAGAGAAAGAAGCAGGCTCCCTGCTGAGCAAGGAGCCTGATGTAGGACTCGATCCCAGGACGCTGGGATCATGACCTGAGCCGAAGGCAGCCGCTTAACCAACTGAGCCACCCAGGCGTCCCCTGGAGCTTACTTTAAAAAAAAAAAAAACTCAATGGGGCGCCTGGGTGGCTCAGTTGGTTAGGCGACTGCCTTTGGCTCAGGTCGTGGTCCCGGAGTCCTGGGATCGAGTCCCGCATCAGGCTCCCAGCTCCATGGGGAGTCTGCTTCTCCCTCTGACCTTCTCCCCTCTCATGCTCTCACTCTCTCTCAGATAAATACATAAAATATTTTTAAAAATTTTAAAATTCAAGAAGAGACAAATTATATGTAGAAACTGTCAACCATGCACTTTCTGCCTGATTCCAGACAGTTCATTGGTTTGGGCCGCTGTAATGTGCTGTCTAATTTGTGGTTTGCTGCCTGGGAGGGCTGCCTACACACTCCCATGTCACACCATCGTAAAGGGATGTGTTCTCTGGTTTTACAAGAGGGAGGAGAAAAGACACCAGTCTCCAAGTGGCCAAATTTCGATTCCCCGAAGTCTGTAAAATGAGAGACATGCTCGGCAAGTCCACGGTCATGTCTCTGAGCACCTGTACTTAGAAAGTATCTTTCTGGGGCACCTGGGGGGCTCAGTGGGTTAAGCCTCTGCCTTCAGCTCAGGTCATGGTCTCAGGGTCCTGGGATCGAGTCCCGCATCGGGCTTTCTGCTCGGCGGGGAGCCTGCTTCCTCCTCTCTGCCTGCCTCTCTGCCTACTTGTGATCTCTCTCTGTCAAATAAATAAATAAGATCATTTTTTTAAAAAGTATCTTTCTGTGACAAGGAACCTGGGTATTGAGTAGAAAGAGGGAGTCTTCTGAGAAGTCAGAGCCTCTTAGACATTTTTCTGCTGCCGATTCTTTTTTTTTTTAAGATTTTATTTATTTATTTGACAGACAGAGATCACAAGCAGGCAGAGAGGCAGGCAGAGAGAGAGGAGGAAGCAGGCTCCCCGCTGAGCAGAGAGCCCGATGCGGGGCTGGATCCCGGGACCCTGGGATCATGACCTGAGCCGAAGGCAGAGGCTTTAACCCACTGAGCCCCCCAGGCGCCCCACTGCTGCCGATTCTTTGGCTGAAATGAGAGCATTTGTCCCTGCTGCTCCCAAGGCCCGGCTCCCAAGGCTGCCTCAAGGCAGCCTGCTGGGTCGGCTGGCATGTCCACACATCACCGCCTTGCTTTGATGGTGAAGGCCTCCGCTGTTTTGGTTTCTCCCAGTTCAGTGCTTTGCAAGCAGAAGCTACAAACATTTAGAAAACATACGTTGACTGTGGAGAAGAGCATGGAGGCTCACCAGCGTTGCCTGAGACAAGAATATGAAACAGAAAGACAAACCTCCCTCCCCATGCACAGAGCTGGGGTCACCAGAGAGCACAGAGCAGAGGGAGGGATGTCACGCACAAAGTCCATCTCAGCCTTCAGAGCCATCCAGCCAGGGCTTAGGTGGCCTTGCCGAGGGGACTTCAGATCCCTCCATTTGATATGTGCCAAGTTCCCACAACAGGCAGGTGCCAGGTCCTCCAGGGACCGTCCAGGTCAGCATCTGAAGGGGGAGTGGGCCCCACATGGCTCCTCGGGAGCGTCTGACCCTCAGACCCAGGTCCTGTGATTATAGGTTGGTCTAGAGTTGTGGTGGGTTGTGGAGCTGGGGAAGGTGACCTGCACACACAGGGCTGGCAGGAAGGGCAAGATGTCACCCAGGGAGGCGACTTCAGGTTCTAGTTGTGACAGAGCTCAAGAGGCTTCCGCAGGTGGAATGACTGAGCTGGGCTCAGTTGTGTCCCGGCAGCCAGTGCTGCTTCCCCGTAGACAGAGTGTCCAGGGCTGAGGCAGAGCAGCTGCCCCCAAAGGGAGGCCCCGGCAGGTGACACAGGCTCCTAGTCCCTATTCCCTAGGCCCCGGCAGGTGACACAGACTCCTAGTCCCTCACTGTCTTCTACAGGGGGTTGGACACGCGTACTGGGGAGGTGGAGTGTGAGAGGCCCAAATGCAGATGCCCCAGAGGCAGGAACCTAGTCCCTGATGTGCTGGCCTGGCTGTGGTGGGCCAGAGGCAGGTGTGGGGCGAGGGGCGAGCACCTGCTGGCTGTAGCTGTTGTTCCCTTGACAGCCGAGAGTAAGGACTACAGGGCAGCAGCTGTGCCGGTGTGCCCCCCCCCAGCAGGGGCCACAGGAGCAAACCTGGGTTCAGGGTCCACAGGTGGTCTGCGGGAGGGGAGGAAGGCTGCGACCTGGGCGTTACAGCACCTGTGCCTTGTGTCCTGCCTGCTGGATGAGGAGGCACATGGCCTGTGATGGAAACGCAGCCCACAGGATTTACAGAGCTGGGCTCATGGCCCTGTTTCTTTTCTTTCCTTTTCAAGATTTTATCTATCTATCTATTACTTATCTATCTACTTATTTGGGGGAGCGTGGGTGCATGCTCATGTAAGCCGGGGGAGGGGCAGAGAGGAAGGGAGGAGAAGAGGAAGGGAGAAAGAATCTCAACCGGACGCCTCGCTGAGCGGGGAGCCTGACGCAGGGCTCGATCTCCCAACCCTGAGACCATGACCTGAGAGCTGGACTCTCAAGTGACTGAACCACCAGGCATCCCCATTTCTTCTCGGAAAGTGGGGCTGTCCCTCCTAAGCAAACTTGTCTTGGGATGAGGGTGGGTATTTTGGGGGGTGGGCAGGCTCTCGCTCTCACTGTCCGCCTCGGGGGGCTGTGGTGTGGTCGGGGTACACCCCGGCCCGACCAGGAACATCAGACGGGGGTCAGGGTGGAGCAGCAGGACAAGCCGAAGGGGCGGGAGGGGTCAGGGGTGCGTGCGGACTCGGCCCGCCCTGCCTGACCCACCAGAACCTCCCAGTGGGGCCTCAAGAGCTTCCGGGGCCTGCACGCGAGACCCGCCAAGAGCTGGTGTCCAGGCAGAGCAGAGGCGGCTCAAACCCAAGGGCTGGCTATGGCCGTGGAGAGGCAGGGTTGGAGGGAGAGTGGGAGGAGTGTGGGGGACGACACGGGTGAGGCTGAGCCAGGGCGAGATGGCTTGCCTGTGGTGAGACCACCTCCGTGAGCACCAGGGGTTGAATGCAGGGCATCGTGAGCAGCTGTGCTGGGCTGCAGGGCAGGGTAAGAAGGCTCCCCATGAACCAGCTCCTCCAGGGGCCACCTCCAGGGGCCCGTGGGCCTCTCCCCGTGGCGGGTATCAAGCCAGCCCCAGACGTGAGGAACTCATTCTCCAGGCCTGCAGGAGACACCTCTTCTGAGGTCAAGGCCACAGCCGTGTGGGTGCGCTGGCTCTTTGGGTCTTTCTGGCACCCCCCACCCCCATCCGAAGCTTTGTCCCAGCCTTTTGTGGCCCACAGAGTCCCAATGTTTCAGGACCCCGTGACCTTCAAGGAGGTGGCTGTGTATGTCACCAGCCGGGAGGGGGGCCGTGTTTGGGCCCCCATCAGAGGCAGCTCTCCTGGGACGCGAGGCTGGAGGACTGTGGGCATGTGGCCTCACCAGGGGAAGACGGCAGGCAACCCAGCCTTCCAGAAGTCCTAAGGCTAAAGGTAGGGCGGGTTGGATGAGTTCCCAAGTTCCTGAGGCTGAGATCTGGGAAGCCCCTTCCTATCCCGTGAGTGGCAGGCAGCCCCAGCTGGGTATAAGAGTGCGAACTTCCCAGTCTGCCCCAGTCCTGGCTCTGCCCACGTGGCTGGCCACCCTGGGTGTGCCCAGACCAGCCCTTGTGTCTCTCAAGCAGGACTCCCCGCCTCCAAACCCCAGCCGAAGCCCCTCCTGAAGCCGGGGGGTGCCACAGAGCCTCACTTGGCCAGAAACAGGGAGAGAGTGCTTCTGAGAGACACTTGCTGAGGGGGATGAGAATAAGCATGCTGACCACAGTCCCTTCCAGGCCACAGCTGTGAGGACGGGACGACGTGCGGCAGACAGAGGGCTGGGAGCAGCCGTGCCCCCCGCCTCACGGACTGCGGGGCTGAAATCCACAGGAGTGACACCGTGGTCGTGGGGATCTGGGATTGCCGTGATGTCCACTGGGCAGCATTCTGGGCCAGGCCCGGCATGCCGACCACCATGCCGTGCGGGGAGCCTAGCGCTCAGGCTCCGGGCACAAAGTGCGGGCCACACAGCAGTGCCACCTCACCTGGGAGAAGCTCGGCCTCTGGTTTCCAAACAACCGTGTGGTGTTTGGCCCACGGAGCCGTGGTTGGCTTAGTGAGGGATCCGCTCATGGGGTCTCGGAAGCTCTTCTCAAGTGGGCGTCAGGGAGCCTGAGAAAAGGGCGGCGTGGTTGACAGCAAAACCGTGTCACCCAGGCAGGGCAGCTGCAGCGGGCGGGCCGACGCCGGCAGGGAGAGGACAGGGACGCCGGGTCTCGCCTGCTGTCCTGGGCATGGGAACTGGATTTTGTGAGCGATAGGTCCTTCCCGGGTTTCCAGCGGGGAAGGCTTAGGTCCATCAACAGCCTGTAACTGGTGAGAGCAGAGACCCTGTCTGTCCTGCTCCTGGGAGGGCAGGACCAAACTCCGACTGACCAGACTCGGCAGCTTTGCTGGCTGGGGGCTGGGATGCGAGGATGGAGGGGGGCTGTCTGTTCACTGTCGAGGCTGGGGTGACACCTGACCTGGGATGCAGGATGGTGTCGTGGGAGGCTGGCGGGCCTGCCGAGGCAGCCAGGAAGGGCCAGAAGGGCTCAGCGCAGGAGGACTGAGGGGTGGGGGTGCAGGTTGCCCACGGAGCTTGTGGGCGAGCGTGGCTGAGATTCGCCTGCTGTTTCCTGACACTCTTTGGGTTTGGGAGGAGACTTTGGATCCGAGCATGCCCAGGAACGGGTAGTTTTCCAAGGTGTCTTGGAAAATGGAATCAGGGGCTCACTTGCTAGCGTCTGGGCAGAGACCCTCAGCCAGTAGCTCAGACCTCAAGACACATCATGGCTGGCATCGCTTTGATTGAGGAGGAGAAGCCCAAGGAGGGTCCAGTATTGTCAGTGGAGGTCAGAGCAAGAAGTCACAGGTCCTGAAGGGGTGTGAGGGGGTGAGAACAGTGGAGAGCACAGGAGCTGGCCGCCGGAACCAGACGCAAGTCCAAGGTCTCCCACCTATCTTCCAGGTTCATTTGCCTTTACGGAAGCCTCCTGGGCAGCTTGTCCCACTCACAAGGTTGTGAGTACACACACCAGCCTTGCATTCGAGAGCCCAGTGTCACCCGCACTGCAGTGTCCTGGGGGCTGCTGCATGAGCCGTGCCCCTGGGACGCAGCCAGCCAGGCAGACAGTGGGGCACAGGGCCTGGGAGCCTCTGGCTGTTGTTGATTCCCTACCCTCAAACTTCTCGAGCATAATCTGAAACCAGCCCTGGGTGCAGAGGACAGGGGGAGACCGAAGAAATAGGGAAGGCCACTCCAGATGGGGAGGGGCAGTTTTAATAAGCAAAGGGAACTTACATATGACACTTGTCTTGGGAGGCAGCACGATGAATGGGTCCCTGCACCCACAAAAGTTTATAAAGAGGCCCTAATCACGGGGCGCCTGGGGGGCTCAGTTGCGCATACAACCCTTGGTTCCGGCTCAGGTCATGATCTCAGCTCCATATCGGCTCCGTGCTGGGCCAAGAGCCTGCTTGGGAATCTCCTTCTCCCTCTCCTGCTGCCCCCACCAAAAAATGAAAAAGAAATCGATAAATAAAAACAACAATCTGTAAAAAGAGGCCCTAACTGGATTCAGGCACACACACTGTGCAGGTGTTTTCAACATCACGTCACCCTCTCAAAGGTCTGGCCTTGCAGCAGCCTCTGGGAGCAGGAAAGGCAAAGGGAGCCCACATCCTAAGGACGGGGGAGCAGGGCAGAGCCTTCTGAACGCCCAGGTCCCGCCCAGGGCCGGCTGGCGGTCACATCATTTTGATGATATTCCCCAACCTCTGTTGCGGTGATTATGTTGAAGCAAACTTGGCTCCAAAGCTTTGAGTTTGGCCCTGACCTTAGGGGTGCAGGTAGAGGGAGAAGTGAGGTGTGCGCTTCCTGCAGGTGGGGTGCGGGTGCTGTGTTCTAGGTAGGTGAGGTCAGGGGACGAGGCCCGTATCTGCGTATCTCTGGAACGTGAGTGTGTCTGTCCTCAGTGACTTCTCCCCAGTGCCTGCCTCCGGACAGTCTTCCCTCAAAGCAGGTTCAGCTCCCCGAGTTAGGAGGCTGGTCACAGACAGCCAGCCCGTGGCAGGGTCCAGAGCGTGCCTCTCCCTGGCTGTCCTCCATGACCCCATTCTATCTCCCCAAAGACCCTTTTCCCTCGGGCATGGAAGCAGGAGGAGCCCACAGAAGCCTCCCCAACTTTCCAGGCAACTGCTGCCCGGCTCCACACATCTGGCCCCCACCAGGCTGAGCCTCCTGAACTGGAGAGGCCCAGTTCTGCCCTGGCTTCGTTCCTTCCTTCTCTGCGTTTCCCCAGGTTGAGAATTTGCTCCTGTATCAGACCGGGCAGGTGAGGGCCGAGCCCCTCTCCCCCGCAGGCAGCCAGGTGCACTTTCCGTCCGCCCTTGGATGCGCGCTCCGGCAACACAGATTCTATCCGCCCTCGGATGTCCGTTGTAGGTCCTGCGAGCGAGCGAGCGGTGTGCGAGGGCAGAAGCCGGATGCCGGGAGGTGCTGAGGGCCCCGCGCAGGGCAGGACGTCTGCCAAGGGCTGGTTCCGAGCTGGAGAGCCGCGGGGCCCTGGGAGGCCTCAAGGGCGAGGCCGGGGCTGCGGGCGTGCTGCGGGGCGGCGCTGCGGGGGCCACCGAGCCTCGGCGTGCACCCGGGCGGCCGCGCGGACAGCTGGAGCGCGTGCGGACCACCGCCCCGGCCCCCGAGCACCCCGCCGTGCCGAGGGTTTTCGGTGCCCCAGGGCGGCCCGGCACCGCCGCACGCTCCGGGGAAGCGGTCTTGGCGTGCGCGGCCGTGGGGAGGCCTTCGGCCCGAGTCCCTGCTGAGCCGGCCCCGCGGACGCGCCTGGGAGAGGCCGGAGCGCTGCTGGGGGTGCGCGCAGGGCCCCACCGGCGGGGAGGCGCTGTAGGCGGTCACCCGGGGCGCACGGCGTCCCCCTGCGGGCCGGGCAGCGCGGCGCCCCGGAGCCCTGCGCTTCTGCAAGGACCGTGTCTAGGTCTCGGCGGTTCCTCCGGGGTCCGGATCGGCTCCGGGCCCGGCGCAGCGCGTCCCCGCGCGGGGGCTGTTCCCACGCTTCACCTGCGCCCCTCAGCTCACCCGGACCGCCACCTGCGAGACCCGCCCCGGCTCTGGGCTGGGTCCGGGAACTGCTGGGGCGGCCTGGCCTGCGCCCCTCAGCCCCAGCCCTTCCGCCTCCCATCGCAGCCGCTGCGGCCGGGGCTGGGGTGCGGGTGTGCTGCGGGGAGCGGAGCCGTTCTGGCTGAGCACAGGCCCAGGGGACACGCTGGGCGGGAGGGGAGGATGGGGACAGGCAGGCAGTGTCCGCAGGCTGACAGACTCCTTGTTTTCAAGGTTCCGAGGGAGGGATGAGGGGCGCCTGGGAGGCTCAGTCGGTGGAGCGGTGGACTCTTGGTTTTGGCTCGGGTCATGATCTCAGGGTGGTGAGATCGAGCCCCCGAGGGGTCTGTGTGCGATGCTTTCCCTCCTGCTCTCTCTCTCTCTCAAATAAATAAATAAATAAAGTTCAGAGTGAGGGAGGAATGCTCCGAGATCTCCTGCGACACCCGCTTCGGGCCTCAGGTGAGAAGTTAACCAGACTCTTCAGCTCACAGCGAGTTTTTTCTTGAACTGGACCAGGCACCTTAGAAAACTTTCAAAAGGGGCACCTGGCTGGCTCGGTTGGTGGAGCGTGCCACTCCTAGTCTCAGGGTTGTAGGTTCAAGCCACACCCTGGGCGTAGAGACCACTTAAAATCTTGAAAACCCCGAAAAGAATTCAGACTTCAGACAATGAGGTGAATCCCTTCCTAGAGCTCTCCAGGATGTGGTCTGGCTTCAGGTCTGAGTCCTGACTGGAAACCTCATCCCCCTGGTGGCCTCAGGAGGCTGCTGTGGGCCCAGCCTGAGGGGCTTCACCACCCTCAACACCGAGGGCCACCTGCACAGTGTCTGGCCCGAGTGAGAGGCAGCTGCTGGCCCCAGCGGGAACCGATACTTTGCCTGCTGTGTGGGAATCCAGGTTAACTGGCACCAGTCGCGCTGAAGTCTCCAGCAGGAGACCTGATGGCCAGAAGCCCGCTGGCTTGCCCCTTGACTTAACTCTTGAGGGACAAAGGGTATGCTGGCCCCCCTGCCCCCATCAGTCTGGAGCCGAGAGTGGAGGAAGCAGCAGCCCCCAGGGAAGACGGTGGCGGGGAAGGCTTGTGCCAGGGGAGGGCCGGGGAGGCCTGTAGTCTGATCCACACTGTCCAGCGCCGTGGCCACGAACCCCGAGCCACTGTCAAGCACGTGAACTGGGCCATGTCCAAACTGAGACGTGCTGTAATGCCTGATTTCAAAGGCCCGATATGGAAAAGCATGGGTGATATCTCACAAGAATTGTTATGTTGGCTACATGTTCAAATTATGTTTTAGATGTGTTAGCATAAGGACGCCTGGGTGGCTCAGTTGGTTAAGCGGCTGCCTTCGGCTCAGGTCATGATCCCAGCGTCCTGGGATCGAGTCCCACATCGGGCTCCTTGCTCGGCGGGGAGCCTGCTCCTCCCTCTGCCTCTGCCTGCCTCTGTGTCTGCCTGTGCTCGCTCCTGGGCTCTCTATCTGACAGATAAATAAAATCTTAAAAAAAAAGATGTGTTAGCATAAATATATTGTTAAATTTAGTCCCATTTCTTTTCATCTTTTTTTAAAATGTGCCTAGTAAGTTTTAAAATGACTGTGGTGGCTGGCGTTCCATTTCTGTCGGACTGTGCTGGTATCGCCTGAGGCCAGGAGTGCCGCTTGGGAAGGCCGTCCGGGAAGAGGCTGACAGCTTGAGAGGAGCAGCGGTGGGAGGTGGCTCTGGAGAGCGGACTGGGCTGTCCAGGGGGCTCAGGGCTTCCCACAAGGAGGACTATGAAGAGCGAGGTGCTGTTGTGACTCTCGGGGAGCAGCTCCACTTTTTGAATTAGGCAGGGTATCTCCTGGTAGTGATGATTTTCTTTTCTTCCTTAAATGTCTCATTGCAGAAGGACTGCGTGCCTATTTTTAAAAAGACAACACTTTTAACTAAGAACAGACCCTATCATCTCTCCTTCTGCAACTCACCCTCTAGGTAAACCAGTGGACGAGTGAGTAGAACCTCCCGTGTTTCTTCCCACGTGTTATATGCTACATGCATAAATGTGCAAAGGAAGATGTTTTCCTGCCTGTTTGGGGCTTGTTGTGGGGGTGGAGGAGATGTTCATTTTAAAAACGTTTAAATGCCCTGTTATCCTTTCTGCAAAAGTACAGAGTACAGCAGACCCCTGTGCTCACACCCTAACTCCAACAGCTGCTACCACGTGCCTACCCTTTGTCAACTATCCCTCCACATTTTTCTGGAATATTTTATTTTATTTAAAGATGTTATTTATTTATTTATTTGACAGAGAGAGAGAGAGATCACAAGCAGGCAGAAAGGCAGGCAGAGACAGAGAGAGGGGGAAGCAGGCCCCCGGCTGAGCAGAGAGCCCTACACAGGGCTCGATCCCAGGACCCTGGGACCACGACCGGAGCCGAAGGCAGAGGCCTCAACCCACTGAGCCACTCAGGTGCCCCAGATGGAATATTTTAAAGCAGATTGAAGACATCGTGATTCAAGGCAGCGGTGTGGAGGGCCACTTTCACAGGCTGTCTCTGTTCCGGTGCCTGTGACTTCCCTAGGCTGGTGGCTGACCAGCATTCACCCTTCCCAGGCAATCCCGAGGGTGAGGGCCAGTCCCGCCCCTGGCTAGGGTCCCTGAGCCTGGAACTCAGCACCTAGGACCACGTTCTCCACGTTCCTGCCAGCATGTTATGCAGTGGCCCGGGGTTAGCCTTGGAGGCAGAGTAGGGAATCTGGGGCCCAGTGCTTGGCTCTGCCACCAAGTTGAAGCTCTGTGGAGTCATTCGTGTGACGGCTGTGCCAGCACACATTTTCCCAAGAAAGGGAGGACAGGATGGTCTCTGCCTGTGCCCTGGGAGACTCGGGCCCCAGTGACTCCCTGTGTGGTCTGCACCGGGCAAGGCTGGGAGTTGGGGCTGGGTCTCTAGCTTCCCAGACGGAGGCTGCAGCACACATCTCCCAGGAGTCTGTGGCCGGGGTGTGATGCTGGGGCTTGCATGTTCCCAGGAAGTCCTAGAGATCCTGGGCCAGGCTGCAACCTGCCCTTCCTTGAGTTTTCTGTTCTGTGAGTTTGCAGAGGCTCCGGGCCCTGAACTGATCCTGCTCTGGGGCCCCAGGTTGCCACAGTGACTTGGCTCTGCGGAGGGCCCATCCCCTATCAGCTTTGAGAAATGCTGGGGTCTCCGTCCCTGGCAGGGAAGTTCGTAGTGTCTTCTGTGACGTCCCCAGCGTATTTGACAAATGTATTTGAGGCCTTGCTGTGTGCCCTACTAACCGCCACACAACGGGGAGCAAGCTATTGGGGGAGGGGAACTCGACTTTAAACCCATTCTGAGGTACCAGAGGCGTCCTGTGGGCAGTCGCACAGAGATAAGAAATTGAGGAGATGTGGGCCAGAAGATAATTTAAGCCACTGAAGTGTATGCAATTGCTCAATAAGAGTGCCAAAGGGAAAGACAGATGCCCCAAGGGCAGAAAATAATATTAATCTTTAAGGAAGAGACAGGGTTAGGCAGAAAGCTGGGAGTGTAGTGTGAAGACTGGCTGGTTCTCTCTGCACTGGCCGTAAGGTGACTGATCTGGCATTCTAGCAGGAGATGCCCACAGGCTTACACGTGCCTGGTTAGGGCAGCCCACTCACTCTGGAGTGCCACGTTATCTGAGCAGCACCCATGGGACGGTTGGTAAGCTCAGAACTAAGACAAAGCACAAACCTGGAAGCAGATTTCGGAAGAGTTCTTTTTTTTTTTTTTTTAAGATTTTATTTTATTTATTTGACAGACAGAGATCACAAGTAGTCAGAGAGGCAGGCAGAGAGAGAGGAGGAAGCAGGCTTCCCACTGAGCAGAGAGCCCGATGCAGGGCTCGATCCAAGGACCCTGGGATCATGACCCGAGCCGAAGGCAGAGGCTTTAACCCACTGAGCCACCCAGGTGCCCCTAGATTTCGGAAGAGTTCTATGAAGCAGTGTTATGCTGAGAGCTCAGCCAGAAGATCACCCCACCTTCCATGGTGCCCCTCGCAAGAACAAGCAGCAAGGAGATGTGCTTTACCTGCCTTGATTTAGTTTTGACCTTCCTGGGCCACGGGCTGTATCCCTGTCTAGACTTTCTACTTCCTTTGTCCACGTTTGTGACCTTCAGTCATTCTTTCATCCAGAGGCATTAACTGAGCACTGAATATCGATCAGGCTTATATGAATGCTTCTTAGAAACTCCGTCATCTGGGGACTCAGACATCCACTGAACTGGTTGCAATGTAGGGACACCTGTGGCATCGTCTGCTCTCTTGCCTTCTGTGGGTGTCGCCCTCACTCCAAACCAGGCAGCCTCGGAGGGGTCCAGCCCCAGTGGGAGGACACAGGTCTGGAGGGGACGCGGGGGCTCCACCCCAGGTGAAGGTCCCACTCAGGCTCCCTGGGGAGTGAAGAACTTGGGGGGCGT
>RCUC01112131.1:0-23681 GCA_003697995.1 Taxidea taxus jeffersonii | reverse complement strand
AATTTTCTGGTATATCAGTCAGCTGGGGAAATGACAAAACATTCAACATAATCTTTTTTGAATTGTTCACTGCTTAGAAATGCAACTGGGTAAAGACTTATAACGTTCTTAGGAAATAGATCATCTCTATGGGATTTAACTATGTATATAGCCTTTGTACCTTCTGATAGAGTGTTTGTCAATCATTACTTACACAAATGAGATATTTTAGAAATACAAAATCAAAGGACAGCATGATGGAAATTATATATTTTTATAATTGTAATGAGTATATTATTCCTGACCCTTTGTACTTGAATTAATGAAGAATTCTTCAGTTCTTTGTGGAGAGTTTCCTAATTACCAATAAGAATATTATAAAACAAACCATTACAAATACAAGTTTTATTATTTTTGCCAAAGATTACTGGTTTTTTTTTTATGTTT
This sequence comes from Taxidea taxus jeffersonii, assembly GCA_003697995.1. Classification (NCBI taxonomy): domain Eukaryota; kingdom Metazoa; phylum Chordata; class Mammalia; order Carnivora; family Mustelidae; genus Taxidea; species Taxidea taxus. The sequence continues at coordinate 23,255 of RCUC01112131.1, read as the reverse complement.
TCTATTTTAGTTTCTCACATTATTCCATTCTTCCATGCCTTCAAGTTAGAAACACAATGGTCTCAGCTTTAATGGATAATCTTGTCTTTAGAAAAAAGCATGTATTCCTCTGTCTTAAAAAAAATCAAATAACAGAAATTAATGGAGAATCCCAACATAGCTAAATCCATATTCAATCACTGCTACATAGTGACATCTTCAGCTAACCAGCATCCAAGACAAGGTTCCGAATGTCCTTTTTTATTGGTAAGCACCATGAACAGAGTAAGTAAGGCATTGAAGAGAATCCCATTGTTTGTCTAAGATGTTGATTTTCTTTGCTTTGTAGGATAAGGACTCGGGAGAGACCAGAACGCTGAAAAGACCTGTGTTTTCTCACATGCACCCAACAACCCACTTTGATGGATTCGATTGCCCTGCCGAGCTTCAGCACACACAAGAACTCTTTCCAATGTGGCGCTGGCCAGTTAAAATCGCTGCTGTCGTGTCATCTCTGACTTTTCTCTACACTCTTCTGAGGGAAATAATTCACCCTTTTGTAACTTCCCACCAACAGTATTTTTATAAAATCCCAATCCTGGTCATCAACAAAGTCTTGCCAGTGGTGTCCATCACCCTCCTGGCACTGGTCTATTTGCCCGGGGTGATAGCAGCCGTGGTACAGCTTCATAATGGAACCAAATATAAGAAATTTCCACATTGGTTGGATAGATGGATGTTAACAAGAAAACAACTGGGGCTTCTAAGTTTCTTTTTTGCTGTGCTACATGCAATTTATAGTTTATCCTATCCGATGAGGCGATCCTACAGATACAAGTTGCTCAACTGGGCATATCAACAGGTAGGATGACTGTACCGACCACATCGCTGAACTACAAAGTCTAAATCTTCCAACAAATTAACGCTTTCTTATTTTAATATCAATACCCCAAGCCTCTTTTGAAATGCTGTGTTGGGAAGGTAATCTGCATTATTCAGTGTTTTAGTATAACTCTCCTTTGGAGCTTGGTTGTATATAATTTCACAAGGAAGAATTTTTTTTTTAGTTGAAATAGTAAACTATAACTTTAACAACTTAAACACATATTTTGTTCCTGGACAGGGCTACACAGCAACCTTCTTCCCCCTCATGAGATTATTTTTTAATGTTCATTTTTCTTATCTACCACACAAGCATGCACATTACAATCCTAACCATCAAGTAACTATGATATAAATTAGTAAAACAAGTTATATTATATATATATACATATATATATACATATATATATTTTTTTTTCCAGGAAAGAGATTGATAGCTCCAACTCATTTCTCACAGAAGATTGCACAAACAAAGTCACAAATTTGCGGATGCTCCTAGTTATCAGGCCCTCCGTCATAGACAGAGGGAACGTAGAAGGAGATTCATCTGCTGGAAACAAATGTTGTTTGCATTCCTTCTCTCCCCTCTCACCCTCTGGTAGGTCCAAAAAAATAAAGAAGATGCCTGGATTGAGCACGATGTGTGGAGAATGGAAATTTATGTGTCTCTGGGAATTGTGGCACTTGCAATATTGGCTCTGTTAGCTGTGACCTCTGTTCCATCTGTGAGCGACTCTTTGACGTGGAGAGAATTTCACTATATTCAGGTAAATTATATATCAGATAACTCTGGTCCCTCAAAAAGGCCAATCTTTTCTGTGCTTATAATATCATCAAGTATATTGACTTTGCCACATGAAAAATAACAAATGGTTTCTAGTAGCAAAGATCCCATAATTGTTCCAATCAATAATGTGTTCTCCAATAATTTTTCCCTATTACTTCTAGGTAGAAGTGTTTTCCAGACGTAAGTAAAAAGCATTACTCAAAGAAAAATATTTCTAATGTTTGGGGGCACCTGGGTGGCTCAGTCGGTTAAGTAGCTGCCTTTGGCTCAGGTCATGATCCCAGGATGCTTGGGATGGAGCCCCGCATTGGGCTCCCTGCTCAGCAGAGAGCCGGCTTCTCCCTCTCCCTCTGCCTGCCACTCTGCCTACTTGTACTCCCTTTCTCTATCTCTCTGTCAAATAAATAAATAAAATCTTTTTTTTTAAGATCTTATTTATTTATTTGACAGACAGAGATCACAAGTAGGCAAAGAGGCAGGCAGAGAGAGAGAGGGGGAAGCAGGCTCTCCTCCGAGCAGAGAGCCCGATGCGGGGCTTGATCCCAGGACCCTGAGATCATGACCTGAGCCGAAGGCAGAGGCTTAACCCACCGAGCCACCCAGGCGCCCCTAAATAAAATCCTTTAAAAACAATTTCTAACATTTGAATGTTGTTAGACAATTTTCTAGCCACCTAATAACAACATGGGTGATATTTTAGGAATTTAATAGTCATGGTTTACTCATTCCCAAATAATCATATTCTTCTGCCTGCCCTCTGATTTTACTTAATGCCTTTTATGTTACACAGCTTGGTACTCTCTTTAAAAAAGCAACTCTTCTTGAAATTTGAAGTTTTAACTACCAAAGTTTGTCTAATATCTAATTTTAAAGACTGCTTTTCCAACTTTTATTTTATGTGCCTACTGACTTGGAGTTTCTCAGTATTCTTGGGATTCAAAATTATCTCAGATTTACTGAGGTTCATCTCCTCATGGTAGATTACAGCCTAAGAAGAGCGGGAGGCAAAGGACTAAATTTAATTTAATCATAAGCACTGCTGAGATTTTTTAAAGTACATAGCTTTAGCTTTTATGGGTGGACATTTTTGGAAGTTCCCACACAGTCAGACATTTCTGCACTATCCCTTCTACACGTCTATACATGTCCTCCTACAGACACTTTATCAGGACATCTGATTAAGCAGGAAAACCTGTCTCCATCTGGATTATTACAATGGAGCTTAGAAATGGTGCCACATTTTCCAAGCACAGTACTTGCTGATTGTGTAGGCTTAGCTGGATGGCCATTAGAGTTCTCTGTTCCTCATTAAATAACTTTCTTTGTACATTTGCTCTGCCTGTCACACATATGCTGAGTACCACCTTTTTTATAAAGATTTTATTTATTTATTTGACGGAGATCACAAGTAGGTAGAGAGGCAGGCAGAGAGCGGGGGGAGGAAGCAGGCTCCCTGCCGAGCAGAGAACCCAATGTGGGGCTCAGTTCCAGGACCCTGAGATCATGACCTGAGCTGAAGACGGAGGCTAAACCCACTGAGCCACCCAGGTGCCCCTGGGCACCACTTTTTAGATTTAATTAGGAATTCAGGCACTGCATCTTGACAACCCAGCCATGCTGCTATGTACACAAGACCTAGTCCATAATAAGTACACAGGACACATTTGGTAAGAGGAATATTCAACCAAGCATGTGTATTTTCCAGTTAATAACCTAGAAACTTTTCCTTTACAATCTGAGAATTAGTTATTCTGTGATTTACCTTGGAGACTGATATTTGAAAATATAAACTTAGCTATTTGGCTGTATTCATTGGGGCTTAAGAGTGCTTACTGCTGAATAATTGTGAGTTGGATTCATTCTGGCAGACTAATAACCATTTCCAGTAAAGCAAATAGAAGTCAAAACTTATCTAGAAGAGCTATTGTCAGAATGCTATAAAATTGCATAGGTGAACAACTATTTTTGAGCACTTTTTCTGGACAGTGCCAAGTATCCCAATACAAGTTGAAATTTTTCTTCACATCTTCCTATCTCTATGTGTTGTTGGAACAGACATTTTCTTCACATCTTCCTATCTCTGTGTGTTGTTGGAGTGGAAATAGCTGTTTTCTCAGCTTATCAGGATGTTTGATTTTTTACATAGGCCAAGCTCATTCACCGTAGTATTCATGTACCAAAATCAGAGTTACTTACTTTGGTTGCTTTCATAATTGATAAAGATCACTGACATCAAATTGATTTTTGCACTGATCGTCAACCTGCTAATATTTTCTGGGCACCTAAGATGCACAAATCCTTGTGTTTATTCTGCAGGGAATCTGTGATGAGCAAAAGTCCCCAATTTTAGATGTCTCTTGATAGGCAGAATGAAGGCAAATACTCAAGAGACAAAGCACCATAAAATTAAACATTATAAGACAGTTGAATGAAGTATGGAGAAAAGAAAGACGGTGTTATTGATTAGCTGAGGTTGAAAGGAGATTGATTGTGAATTTTCTCAACTTAAATAACCTGGGGGCAAAATACCACCCAAAGTAAGGAAGGGGAGGTGGGGATGTGTGAGGAAAATGGAAAGATGTGAGTGGACAATGTTGAGAAATATGGTAGGGAAGTGATTACACATGTATGAAGGAATTTCCAAGATGGGATGGAATAAACTTATTCAACCAATCCCAACAAGATCATTTTTTTTTTCTTTTGCAGAGCAAACTAGGAACTGTTTCCCTTCTGCTGGGCACAATACATGCATTGATTTTTGCCTGGAATAAATGGGTAGATATAAAACAATTTGTGTGGTATACACCTCCAACTTTCATGATAGCAGTTTTCCTTCCGATTGTTGTCCTGTTTTGTAAGGCCGTACTATTCCTGCCATGCTTGAGGAAGAAGATTCTGAAGATTAGACATGGTTGGGAAGATGTCACCAAAATTAATAGAACTGACATGTCTTCCCAGTTGTAGAATCACTTGTTTACACGCATTTTTGTTCAATATTGATATATTTTTACCATAAATGTTTCAGATTTGTATTCATTTAATAAAATGACCACTTGAGGGTCTTAATGTATCTTTGCAGCTGAGTCATGAGTTTGAAGTATGTGTAGTTCTCTGTAGATTTGATTCAAAGCAATAAACAAAGCCATCTTTAGCATATTCCCTATGTTCAGTAGAACTAAGCACAACAAAACAATCACATCTGATTCGTCAGACTGTATAGCATTATAAATAAAAGGCCTTGCAGTCCCAGTCCTTACAACTCATTAAAAGGTATCAGGAAGCATGAGAAAATACATTATCTGATTCTACCATGCAAGTACATGGTATTTATGTTTGTTGTTTTTATGTATTTAAGTATTTATGATTGTTGTTAAAGATGGGTTTCCTTTTCCCGTAACTGGGTGTTATTCGTGAAACACCAATTGCAAAAAAACACAGATTGTGTCTACACAAGTAAAGCAACAGAATAACATCAGATATATGTCCAGACAAAATAAAATTCAAGCTATCCAAGAGAAAAAGTAAATTCACTTTTCTCTATATGAGTTACATACAACTTAGTTGGAAATAATACATTGGTGAAAGCATACCTTGAACCATTTCCTCAAAGAGCAAGTAGATGTCTGCTGTCAGGACTCGTTAACCCAACACACTATATACTTCAGAGGTTTCTTATAATTTGCAAAACTGACTACAGACCATATCTTTTATATAGGTAAACCATTTATTATGATTTAAAACAATAGAGCTAATGCTAATGATACAAATAAGGAAAAACAGTATATTCACTGAGTGTTCATTTTTTAAAAGTTTTTTATTCTGTTAAAAAAGGACAATTCTTGGGAGGCCTGAGTGGCTCAGTCGCTTAAGTGTCCAACTCTCGACTTTGGCTCAGGGTTGTGAGATTGAGCCCCTCATTGGTGTGGAACCTTCTTAAGATTCTCTCTCTCCCTCTTTCTTTCCGTACCTTCCCCCCAAGACTTTCTCTCTTAATGAATGAATGAATGACAATTCATTATTACATGGGGGAGCTAAGGAGTCTTCTGGAGTCTAAATTTGGGCTCTACACACTATTGAGATTCAGATTTACAGAGAGAGATCTATATCTGGAGATAGTGAAGAGCTCAGAGTAACATAATTGGAAAGAGCAGACAATGGTGCCCTGGAGAAATAATTCACCATTAGAGAAGGAATCTAGGGCTCTTAAATTGCAAAGCAGATTCTTCAGGGGGATATAACACTGGTACTTCTTTACTAAGCATGTGATGCATATCATGCCCTTACCAACCAGCCCTGGGATGCTGCGGTCAAGTACCTGCCCTCTCAGCTGCATTGCATGATGGCATAGTGGCAACATCTCCAGGACTGAGAGGGAGAAGTCAAGTTCCAGCCTTCCTGGCACCAAGACATCATGGAGGCTGCAGCTTGGGAACAGGGTTCCAACCTGAAGCAGCATTTCCATGAAGCTGTCAAGGACAGCAGCTGAGTTCTGGCTTGGTTACTGGGGTCCTGTCTCTGTTAGCCACAGTAATACACAATAACAGGCCTATTCTGAAATACAGAATGTATCCTTTAGGGAATTCCTAATGGTAGAAGGAAAGGAGCCTACAGGACCTTAGAAGTAAGGCATAAAAAGATATAGATTCAATTGGTACTCATAGGGTTTTGGAAACGAGACCATTCACACTTGGGTAACTTTTTTGAATTTTTTACAATGGTTGGATTATATTGTTATTAGAAGAAAACAAAAGTTGTCTTTAAAAGAACAAATATTATATTCTGGTATGAGCTTGGATTTCCTTTTACTCAATGGATTTTTTTAAATTATGTTAATCACCATACACTACCTCATTAGTTTTTGATGTAATGTTCCATGGTTCCTTGTTTGTCTATAGCATCCAGTGCTCCATGCAATGGATGTTTAGAAAGCACCTCCCTATATAAGGCCCAATGCTAAACAGAAGATTTATCAAGATAGAAATGAGCAGCGCTGGGGCACCTGCGTGGCTCAGTCATTAAGCATCTGCCTTCAGGTCCTGGAATCCAGCCCTACATCGTGCTCCCTGCTCAGCAGGAAGCCTGCTTCTCCCTCCCCACTCCCCCTGCCTGTGCTCCCCCTCCCACTGTCTCTCTCCTCTGTCAAATAAATAAATAAAATCTTGAAAGAAAGAAAAAGGAAGGAAGGAAGAAAGAGAAATGACCAGTCCCATTTACTGTCTCAGAAGAAAGACAAATTTTAGGTCAGCAATGGATTCTAGGCTTACTGGTATCCTTAAGGAGGAAATGACCAGCTCTGCCTAGTAGGGCAAAGTTAGAAAGCTGTGAGGTTGATGCAAAAAAACAAACACAAAAACAAAACCTATCTAAAATAAAGTAAAAGTAAGAGTCCTTCAGATAGAATGGGGAGCAAAAAGAAAGGTATTTCCCAGCTCCTTTGATAAGGTGATATTTTTAATGAAACTACTGATAAAATTAACATGATTGTGGAGGACCCACAGGGTCTCTCACTGGAGCACAAAGAACAGCACCTAGGAGAGCTGCTGGCCAGGAGCCCTGAGCCTTCCTTCCCGGGGGCTTCCTTTTTTACTTAAGATGAAGTCTGTCTAGGGTTTATTTTCTTTAAGCATTTGCTCTATAGGAATCTTACAGTCTTTCATTAAAGAAAAAAATTTAAATGATGTTTTTTTACTATTGTAATAATGAGTTCATTTAATATTTTAAGACCGTAAAAAAATGTATGATTCTGATCTGATTTTCAGACTGTAGACCACACATCTGGGGAAGCCTGTAAAGAATGATTAAGCACAGGATCTATAAAATTAAACATATAAATTAATAACAAAAATAGGTGATTTTCATTGGTAACATGAACTCTGGAATTTTCTTCCAAGAAAATGAACAAGTTATAGCTCCTTTTCTGAAACTGGTCTTCAAAGTACAAGTATTAGAAATGTTCCAGCTTGGATTTAATGTTAAGTTTTCCTCAGTTAATTAGGAGTTCTCTCTCTTCATGCCAATTTTTCCAGGTGTTTTCAAGAGGCCCTCCGAAGAGGTAATAAATTATTTGATCCATTTGTAGAAAATAATCCTATACTGGAAGAAATTAATGAATCACTGACTTGTGACCATGACACATGACCAAGGCTAAAGTTCAGTCCTTTCTTCTCAGCTAATTCTACTTCTTCAGCTGGTCAGGGGGTCCTCACATTTCTCAGTAGTGAGATTCCCAGAACTATTAACAGATGCCCATTTTAACTGTGCCAAGATCAAGTTGCCATTTCATGTAGCTGTAAAATTATTGACCTGGAAGAGACTGATGAGATCACCTGAGCTGCTAATCCCCTGCCTGGAGGCATGACCCCCACTGAAATGAGGCTCCCTCAGCAAAATGTTAGTTATTTCTGGATAATACTAAAGAGAGAGGAGGGAAAGAAAACACAGGTACCGGTATTATAATAAGAAGAAGCTGTTGATCTTCCCAGAACCAACACACCTCTGCACCTCAGCCAGATCAGGGAGTGGCTGGTTGGACAAGATCTGAGAGTCAGAGAACCAGGAAGCTAAACTCAAGGATTACTGATGCCTTGGCCCATAACACGGGAAATGACTTCAGATCTTCCCTGCCTTGTAACATGAAGTTGTGACCACAAAAAATAAATAATGTATTTTCACAGTGTAAGAGTTGGAAGAGTAGGTTCTATTTTCATTTTTTGTAATATAATATTTTTTTTTGTTTTAGAGAGAGAGAGAGCAGGAGAGGAGCAGAGGGAGAGAGAGAATCCCAAGCCGACTTCCTGCCCAGCCCAGACACCCATGTGGGGCTCAATCTCAAGACCCTGATATCATGACCCAAACCAAAATCAAGAGTTGGATGCTTAACCCTACTGAGCCCCCAGATACTTCTTTAATACAACAATTTTTAAGCAAAATCCCTCACAAAAGTCCAGCATGTAATGGGGGTCAGATTTGAAGTGGGGTAGTAGGACCAGAAACTGTGCTTTTTTGTTCCTTCTTCCATTAGGCTCATGAGCCTCTGTGACAAAGGTTATAGGCTCCCCGTTTATACACATAAGGGAATTTATCTTTTTGTCAAAGATTACTTATTTGCAAAGCACAGAAACCTACTCAAAGTCACTCAGGTAAAGGAGAAAAATAATGATAACATAAAGGGGATGCTGATCTAACTCACAGGTAGAGGGGACGACTATCCTTCTGGGCCCTAGAACTGGTCCCACAAGACAAGATCTAAGTGCCTCTGCTCATTCCATCTCTGCAGACAGATGTCACAATGACCTGAAGTTAAAAGAGGGTTCTTGCCTTTGGTCTCAAATTTGGCAACCAGGCCCACAGTTAAGAACCGAAAGGGCTAAGTATTCCTCCTTCTCATTTCAGTGGACAAGCAGCTGTGGGGTCAGATAGGGTTTGCTGAGATGTGCTTTTCAGCAGAACCAGTGCTACGACCACTCAGTAGCTCACCGCCAATACCTCTCAGGACAGAGGGAGGGGTGAGGATCTCCTTAGGTTTGGGAAATATGGGTTTCTAAAGAGAAACTATGCACACGTCTCACCTCACTTCGCCTGAGCACAGATTAAACTCTTCATCTACTCAGCATCCTCAGCGCGCACATGGACTTAGCTGGAAGAGACGCACAATGACCACACTGACTAGCCCTGCTTGACATGGATCATGACAAATGTTATGGAACTCTCAACCCTGCTCTCAGCCTATAACCTTTGTATATTTCCATAGGAAGTCTGTTTTTCCTCTTGGTAAAACTGTATAACACCATCCCTCTGCTGCAACCAATAATAACCTCTCCTCCTACATCCCACTGGTACCTTTTATTTTGGAAATAGATGTACTCAGAGAAGACAGCTGTCTCATCTTCTAACAAATCTGTCTGCCAAGGTACACACACGTGGTGCCTTTATCATCTGCTTGTTAAAGCCTTGTCCCTGTCCCTAAGGCCAACTCCTCTGTTGTGGCATCAAATCTCATCCCTTTTTCTACTCAAAGAGCTTATATACATCTTTCCTGTGTCATCAGTTTACCTGTCTCTGCTGTAGTATTCCTGTCAGGACACAGTATTAAAAAACGAATAAATAAAGTGGTTTGAACCAACGTCCTCCTCTAGTTCTTGACCCATTCCTCAGCAAACTTAAAATTCCTCAAAAGACTTGCCTACTTGATAGCAGTTTATCTCTTCTTTTGATTACTATTTGTATGGCATATATTTTCTCAACCTATGACTTGCAACTTTTCTGTTTTCCCATATTTTTAGGTGTGTCTTTTGAGGACAACACATAATTGCTGTTTTTTAATCCAGTCTGGTAACCTATGGCATTCAGGCTGTATATGTGTAATGTATTTATTAAAACATTGAACTTCTCCCATTTTACTGTTTGCTCCCTATTTCCATACCAGTTCTATGTTCTAAATTTCTTTATTATATTACCTTCTTTTAGACTGAGATTATTCATTATTCCAGTTTTCCCCTCTATAGTATTTATGCCTTTTTTTATTACAAAATCTAACATTAATTGGCACTTTTACCTCTTCTTGTGCAATGTATGAAACTTAAACCTTTTTTTTAAGATTTCATTTATTTATTTGACAGAGAGAGAGAGATCACAAGTAGGCAGAGAGGCAGGCAGAGAGAGAGGGGAAAGCAGGTTCCCCGCGAGCTGAGAGCCTGATGTGGTTTTCAATCCCAGGGCCCTGAGACCATGACCTGAGCCGAAGGCAGAAGCTTAACCCACTGAGCCACCCAGGCACCCGAAACTTAAAACTTTTTATCTTCATTTAACCCTCTCTTGACATTGCTGTTATATATATATATTTTTTAAAGATTTTATTTATTTATTTGACAGAGATCACAAGTAGGCAGAGAGTCAGGCAGAGAGAGAGGAAGGAAAGCAGGCTCCCTGCTGAGCAGAGAGCCCAATTCAGGGATCCCAGGACCTGGGATCATGACCGCAGCTGAAGGCAGAGGCTTTAACCCACTGAGCCACCCAGGTGCCCCTGCTGTTGTATATTTTAATTCTATATATATTTAGGCCCACCAAGTATTATAACTATTGTTTTATACAGTAATTTAGATTTACAAGCATTTACCTTTTTTAGTTGCTCGTTATTCTTTCCTGCATCTCCTGGGTTCCATCTGATTTCATTTTCACACCACCTGAAAAAAAAAAATCTTCAGTGTTACTTCCAGTAATGCATGCCTACAGGAAAAAAAATTTTTTTTTCATAAGTTTTGGTCTGAAAATATCTTGATTACATCTTCATTATTGAAGGCTCTATTTTTAATGTTTAGAAATGTATGTTGGGAATTTATTTTCTTTCAGAACTTTGTAGAACGTTCCATTGTTCTTATGAAAGAAGGGAAATCTCATTCTAACTGTTGCTTCATGAGGTTCCTGTGGCTACTTTATGATTTTTTTCTTTTTGTCTCAGTTTTCAGTACTTGTACTAAAATTAAGCTAAGTGTGGTATTCCTTCTAGTTATCCTTGTTGGGGTTGGTAGTGCTTCTTCAAACTGTGGTTTAATATTCATCAAAAGATCTGGAAAATTCTCAGTCATCGTCTTTTCAAATATTTCTTATGTCCCATTTTCTCTCTCCTCTTCTTCTTCCTGGGCTCCAGTGACTCAGCCAATGTACTCACTGTATCTCCGATTTCATAATCTTCTTGCATTCCTTTTTTTCTCTGTACTTTATTCTGATAATCACTGTTACCTATCTCCTCGCTCACTAGTTCTCTCTTCAACTCTGTCTAACCAGTTATTAAGTCCTTCCATTCAGTTTTGAGTTGTTTTTTTATTTCTATTTTATTTTTTTAAAAGATTTTATTTATTTATTTGACAGACAGAGATTACAATTACACAAGAGAGGCAGGCAGGGAGAGAGAGGGGGAAGCAGGCTCTCCACAGGGCAGAGAGCCCAATGCGAGGCTCGATCCCACGACCCTGGGATCATGACCTGAGCCGAAAGCAGAGGCTTTAACGCACTGAGCCACCCAGGCGCCCCTGAGTTGTTTTTTTAAATTAATTAGTTAGTTAGTTAGTTAGTTAGTTAGTTTAAATCCTCTCTATACCCAACGTGGGGCTTGAACCACAGCCCTGAGATCAAGAGTCATATGCTCTTCTGACTGAGGCAGCAAGGCACGCCTCCATCCACTGAGTTTTTCATTTCTGTTACAGTGTACATTCAGTTTTAGAATTTCAATTTGGTTTGTTTTCATGGCTTACAATTTTCTGTCACATTTCCTAATTTGTCCCTAATCTCCTTGAGAGAAGTAAGAATCCTAAAGACAAATTCATGAGGCTCCTGTGAGTCTGTTTTTATTATTAGGAGTTTTTCCCCTTTGGTTTTCACTCATGTCATTTTATCTCCTCATGTGACTGGTTATTTTATTGAGTGCCAGGCACGGTATGTTAAGACATTATGGAAATAATTTGAGGCCTTAAATGATGTTATCTTATTCCAGAACAAATTTATGTTTCCTCTGGCAAATAGTCTGGGACACAAACAATGCAAGTTTTCCTTAATTTTATTTTAATAATTGTGTTTATTTGAAGCTGGACTTTCACTCTTTGCCAGACTTGGATTACTTCTGATTCACATTTCTTCCACAGAGTCAGTTCTTTGGGATTTCAACACAAAGCCTGGTGGAGGGTGACTACCTAGCTCTCTCCCTTGGCATACTCTGGATTACATATTTTGTTCAAATAATCATCTCTTGAGGCTGTTAAAAATCCTGTTGAGTTTCTCAACCTCTCAGCTACCTATTCTCAAAAAACAAACAAACAAGCAAAAAACAACTTTGGTGCTGAGATTGACTCATTGGGTTTCTTTCTATTTCCGAAACTTATTATTCTTCACCATTTTGTTAGCTACCCGATACCTTCAGGCAAAGAGTTTTTATAATGAGACTTGTTTTTCTACTGGTTCTCATGATTGGTACATATAACTTAGGCAAGCATTACCGGAAGCAGAAGTTCCTAGAGAGAGCTGATTATTTACTGTTTCTGTGTCCTCTTCCATTTTCTTTTATTCTGAACAGCTTTATCCCTCACTGTTCCACTGCATCCTCTCTTGTCAAGATCACCACGTGACCAAGTTTCAGTCCTCATCTCATTTACTCACCCAGTAACATTTGATAAATTTGATGTTGATGACTCTCTTTCTTGAAACATTTTCTTTACTTGGCTTCTGAGCAACCATATTCTCTCTCCTACATGCTTTCTCTGTTAACTTTGCTGGCTCCTCTTCTTTTTCCCATCATCTCAGTTAGCAAGGTTAACTCCTTGGCCCACTTCTCTATCTACACCCACAATGTGGGCCTTCAGACTTGTGGCCTTGCAATAAAACATTGAAAGTATGTTGCTATGTCCCAAACTTATATTTTATTTCCAGCCTTCACCTTTTACCTGATCTCCAACTTATTACATCTAACTACCTTCTTGACAACTTTATTTGAGCCTCAAAAAAGCATCTCAAACATAAAATCCTAAAAGTAAAATCTTAAGTTCTTCCCCCTCTCCACCCACTTACTCAAGATAGACACTCAGGAGTTATCTTTAAGACTGATCTTTACCTCACATTCCACATGCAATTTATCAACAAATTCTACTGGCTCAACCATCACAATATGTTCTGCATCCAGCTGTGTCTCATTACCAAATCATATCAGTCCAAGCCACTATAGTCATACTTGCTATTTCCTCTTCCTGGAATTCTCTCTCTTTCCTGTAATTAGTTCTCTTACATCATTACATCTATGTTGCTATGTCATCTCTTTAGAGTGACCTTCCCTGACTATCCTGTCTAATGTAGTTCTCTCCCCATGCCACTCTCTCCTTTTCCTTGGCTTTATTTGTGTAGTTCTTCTCATTATCCAACATTATATCTTTTATAGAAATACTTGTGTTTGTCTGGTCATCTGGTTCCCTCACTCATGAGAACAGAGCTTGTGTCTTGTTCATAACAATATTCTCATGACCTAGAGCTTGGCACATAGTAGAAGCTCAATAAATACTTGCTGAATGAACCAACAAATGAATGCATGAGTAAGGAACACAGTTGTATTATCAATAAATGGTTGAGGTGGTGGTGCTTAGGAAATAAAAATTATTTAGATGAGTGGTTCTCAAAGTATGGTCCATAGGTCAACATTATCAGCATCACTGGGAAGCTTATTAAGACTGCAAATTTTGGGACAACCCCTCCAACTCATGGCCCACTGAGTCAGAAACTGGAGGTGAGGAGAGCAATTCCTTCCAGAGATTCTATTGCGTGATCAGTTTGAGAACCACTGATTTCAGGGATAGGCCAAGCCTGGCCCACTGCCTGTTCTTAAGAGTAAAGTTTTATTGAAACATAGTCTCTCCTGTATATTTATATATTGTTTAGGCTGATTTTGCACAAAAACAGTAGTAATGAATAGTGGCAAAAGAGACCCTATAGCCCAAAATACCTATAATATTTACTATCTGGCCCTTTCCAGAAAAAGTTTGATGACCTCCAGTTTAAATCAGCACCTTAACTGTGTAATGATAGCCATGCAAACTCATTTATCTATATACCTATCTCCTTTCCACCTAAATGTCACCAAAATTAAAGAAAGCTATGATTAAAGGAGGATCCATAGCAGAAAACAAGAAAAGGTGGTATCAGTGAAGCAGAAAACTTAAGAAATTTCCAATATACAAGCAACATTTGGGGGAGATTACGGGGAAGAAGATGAGATCAGATTAACAGAGAAACAAGTGGGAGAAATTGCAATATGAGATTCAAATAAAACCTATTCCAAAAGGAAGCAAAAGTTCTTAAGAAACCCCTAGATGAGTATTACGTTCAAAGCTAACCAAACCAAATCAGTCCTGGAGAAATCACTGGATGAGTCATTGAAAAACCAATCAGAGAATCTGGCCAGTGACCCTTTCACCCAAAGATCTAAACAGCTGGCTGTAGATCTCATTTATAAACAAAAATAAAAGACTTTGGGGAAGGCTCCTGGCTTCAGTGCTGGGGCCTGACAAGCAGAGTCCAGCAAGACATCCACAATGCCAGCAGAGGACAGAAAGAAAAGACATCCTAACTCGAACCTTTGTTTCAGGATTAATTGCCATGCACAGATCTCCAAATTGGGATTTCTGGAATCAGAGACTCCCAGAGTAGCTTCTGGCACTGAAGAAGCAGGACTATATTCAAGGTAAGGATGGGAAGTCCACTTTTGCTGAGTGGACAAGATCTATACCTACTGTTGTAGGTTAAATTGAGTGGACAAGATCTATACCTACTGTTGTAGGTTAAAATGTTGAGGTCCTAGACCCTATTAGTTCAGAATGTGACCTTACTTAGAAATAGATCATGGCAGATCTTTAGTTAATTATGGCAGAATGTGACCTTACTTAGAAATAGATCATGGCAGATAATTAGTTAAGATGCAATTATAATGGACTATCTTTAATCCAATATGATTAGTGTCCTTAAAAGAAGAGAAGAGAGACAGAGATGAGAAGGCCATGTGAAGACATAAAGATACATGGACACAGAGGGAAGACCACCATGTGAAGACAGAGACAGAGACTAGAGTTATGCAACTATAAGCCAAAGCACTCCTGGGGTCACCAGAAGACAGAAGACATAAAGATGGATTCTCCCATGGGGCTTTGGTGATTGCATGGCCTTGCCAACACCTTGATTTTGGATGCTTAGTCTCTAGAACTGTGGAGAAAAAATTTCTATCTTTAAAAACCACTCAATTTGAGGTACTTTGTTAGGGCAGCCTCAGGAAACTAAATCGCCAGCCCTCTGGGCCACACATTCTATTGTGCTCCCCCTTTATCACCAAAAATGGAGCCTGCATTCACAGACAAGTAAGCAGGGCATCTCATTCGGCCAAGGACACAGACCCTCACCAACAATAAAAACAGACAATCATCATGGGACGCCTGGGTGGCTCAGTTGGTTAAGCAGCTGCCTTCGGCTCAGGTCATGATCCTAGCATCCTAGGATCGAGTCCCACATCGAGCTCCTTGCTCGGCAGGGGGCCTGCTTCTCCCTCTCCCTCTGCCTCTGCCTGCCACTCTGTCTGCCTGTGCTCGCTCCTGCTCTCTCTCTCTCTCTCTGACAAATAAATAAATAAAATCTTAAAACAAACAAACAAAAACAAACAATCATCACCAAATATTTGAGGAAAATTAATACCAGTAGAAAGGATCATCTGATTCAAGTAACAGAACAAATAAAACCTACAGAAAATTAATGGAAGCAACAGAATATGGCTTTAAAATAAGTATAAGTAATATTTTTGGTGAGATCTAAGAAGATACTACATTTATAGCAAAAACATGACTGCTAAACAGAAACAACTGATGTTCTTGGGAATCAGATCTTCATTGCAAAATTTTTTAAAAATTGTATGCTGCATAGCACAATACTGTATATTTATCAGGTCAGGAAAAAAAGCATGCAGAGAAGACAATAAAATAAATTTTGGCATGCAAAAACATATGCACAGTTCAGAACATATATCAAACATCTTAAGATAGAAACAGTGGTGGGGAGAATGGGAATGCAAATCAAGGAGGAATTTTGAAAAACAAATGAAATAAGACTTACATGAAAAAATGATAATGTTCTGCTGTGAACTAAGGTGTTATAATTAAGCCAACTCTTTATACTATGGATTCAAAAAGGAAAAGAATTAGGTGTTAATGGAAAAATGGGACTCCAAAATAGGTATGGTTGAAGATCAACTTATAGGACTAAAAGACTAAACTGAAGAAATTTCTCCAGAATGCAGTGCAGAAGAAAAAATTCATGGAATGGAGAATGCTTGAGAAAAATTAAGGGACTTGGAAAAGGGATCTAGGTGATTTCAAATACTTCTTGTGTAAGTTTCAGAAGGATGGCATGGGAACAATTCAAAAGAAAATAAATAATAAAAGAAAGTTTTCAGGAGCTACAAAAAGGCACTAAACTTCAGATCAAAGGGCTCCCTAAGTTGGGGAGAATTAGGAGGTGGGGGAGTATGGGAAGGCATACCTATATGATCTTGGTGAAATTTCAGGCCACCAAGGATAAGGGGGGAAAACAATCCCAATAAATTCCATAGAGGGAAAAAAAAAACAAAACCACACACACAGACTATTCACTTTAGAAAAAACATTTCTAAGTTCCAAGTAATTGAGCAGAGAGTAGGTGGTTATGTGCATTCCTAAAATTTGGCTCTAGACAAAAGCTGGATAGTAGATGGTATTGCTAGAAGGGGTATCATTAATAATGAACTAAGAATACTAAAATTATTACTTTCCTCATAAAGCCTCATGTTTTGACAGGAAAAAGACAATTATAATTCTGGTTCCTTCTATAAATGAATGGTGCCAAAATATCAATGCACCGTCACCCCACTTTTTATATAAATTTGGCCCAACATGCATCTCACATAAGAAGTGTAGTTTATAAGATCACATTCTAATTTCTACATATCCACAATCCAAAATAATTTCCATAAATTCTAATAAGTAGCGTTATTTATGTCATAAATCCTCCATGAAGTTCCCCATTTTGCAGAGGACACTGAGGACAGAGAGACGAGACCCTCCCAGAGTCATACGCTTTTATTTGGCAAAACAAAGCTTGTGACCCAGAGCTCCTGACGTAACCGCTGGGTCATGTGGAGAGCTTAGCACTGATCCTTCTACATTCTTGTGTTTGGTCTCCTTTGGAATAAAGGATGGGCATTTATGTCACTGGGTTGCCAAAGAGTCCAGAGACTCAAAACAAAGCAAATTTCCCTGTCTTTTGCAGAAACCCTCAGCAAAGCTCACCACTCAGAGGCAGGAAATCTGAGTTTCCTTCAGGTTACCAGATGAGCGAGTTGCATTAATAGTGCTGGGAAAATACCCACCTGAAAACCCATGTCCAGGCATTGTTCAAGGACTACTAATAAATACTTTGCAGCAAAATTCTTCTTTCTATTGAGACAGAAGGCTAGAAACAGTCTGACACCCCCATTAATCACCACCATAACTTCCTGACTCATCATGGTTTTTCAGATCCCTGGGCCTTGTAGGTAAAATTTAAACAATAACTTTGGCAATCATTCCTCTTCAAAAATAATTCTAGAATAATCAGTAGTAAAATTCCATGGACTAGTCACAATAGGGAGATATGCGTTTAAATTAAGAGGCACCATTTCTTCCTTTTAAAAATCTGGTTTTTGGGGTGCCTGGGTGGCTCAGTCATTAAGCCTCTGCCTTCGGCTCAGGTCATGATCCCAGGGTCCTGGGGTAGAGGCCCGCATGGGAGTCACTGCTGTGAGAGCCTCCTTCTCCCTCTCCCTCTGTCTGCTGCTCCCCCTGCTGTGCTCTCTTTCTCTCTCTCTCTCTCTCTCTTTGTCAAATAAATAAATAAAATCGTTTAAAAAATAAAAAATAAAAATAGATAAAATCTGTTTTTTTAATCTTCCAAAAATCAAATCTAATATTAAATTTAGTAAATACTGCTTCAAAAACCTAAAATTCAAATATAAAATAGCCTATTTATGTCTAACTTTTCAATACCTACTAGAGTTTCCTAAATCTATATTACACAGGCTATAAAATGAAATCTTGTCTTTATCTAAATAAGTCTTTTGAATTTTCTTTGAGGCCAATTGTTTTAATACAGACCAGTATTTTACCTGCTCTTCCCATCTCTGTTAGTCAATCCCAAACCATGTTCCCTTCCTCATAACAGTCCTTTGAGGAAAAACAAACAAACGAACAAACAAAAAACCCAACCTATCATTTTGTTCTTTTCAGAGAATAAGACAGAAACTGTGACTAATTTATAAAGAGATGTCAGTGAAAACCAAAGTTATTTCAAGTTTACACTACATTTGTACAGTATCACAGTGGAAGAGGAATGCCTTTCCAGACAATTTTCTGGAAGGAAAATATTAGTCGGAAATACACCAAACTTGTAGAGTTAAACAATTCCAAGATAGAAATCACTTTCCTCCTTGGTAACCAAGTGCCTAATTTTCATAATTCAACAAATAATTTTAAACTAGGACAACCAGATTTGCAACATGAAAACTGGAATTTTATTATTAAATGACACCAGGAAACTGTGCAAATCATACCAAAAGAAACAACAAAATATTTTTAAGTGAACGCCCAGGAATCTTCTCCTTAAGTTATGATAGGAAAAAAGAACATTTTGTCTGCTAAGGGCCGAGCTAAATTTGTTCCATAAAAGCTGGTGGAATCTATTTCTCACTTCTAAGGGGATAGAGAAGGAAGAAGGCATCTCGTCTTTAAGAACATCCAGAACACGACCAAAATTCTGCCTCCCACTTTGGCATTCTGCCTTTATCCTGAAAGATAATATCTTTGTGTTACAATAGCTGATGGTAAGACAAACTGTCAACAAAAGGAGGGAGGCTGGAGAGACAGACGGAAGGGAAAATTATGAACCCACCTGATTCACAATACTCTCTCAGCTAGCGTTTATTAATACAAATAGAATTCAAAAGTCAAATAGCCCTGATAACCAGGTATGGTGTAGTTCGAAATGGCTGACTGGGAATTCCGCGCCCCCGTCCCCCGCTTTCATTAAACAATTGATGCGTGAATATTGCATTAGCTTGGTCTTTTTAATATTCCTAGATGGCATAAAAAACCTTAAAATGATAAGCGTGTTTCCAGTGATGAACAATTCTCCTGTGTGGCTTTAGAAAAATCATTGAAATTATCAATGCTTTTGCTAATCCTTCTATGCTTGCCAAAACAAATATTTTTAAAGAAAGGCTCTCTTTTTCATTCAAACATTCAACTGGATGTAGGGAAAGTACATAATAAATTTCTAGGGCCAGCCATCTACCAAATCATGCAAGCAGAAGAGATTTTTCCAGAACTGAAGGAAAAAAGGCACTCAGCAACTCCAAGGTGTGGGTGAAGGGAGACGGGAGAATGAGGCAAGAATCTGATGGACCTGCTTTCTTTGCATTGTCCCACTTCCTTGTTTTCTGTGCTGCACAAACACTATTAAATATCAAGATTTGGCTTCTCCTGAATAAGACACTTAATAAAGAACCATGTTAGCCCTTTTAAGCCCATAAATGGTTTATAAGTGTTCACAGAATTTTACAACAATTTGATGAAAAAATGTAGCTTGCCTAAATTGTATCACTACAAATACTTCTATTACTAAAGTTGCTCAGCAATCCTGCATACAAAACCCATAGGATTTGCTATTTAAATTTATAATCTAAGAGGAATCTTAGCAATTGTCTAGTTCTAACTTCCTTGTTCTACATTCCTGTTTCATTTTCCCCAAGCTATGTATTGTATTTGCTTCAGGATTATGTTAAAGAAAAGGAGAAATGCTTTTAGAAACAAGGACTAGATGATAACTCTTTTTTAAGGGAAAAGAAAATTAAGGGAGAAGGGAATTTAAGCATATTGGATGCTATAGGAAAGATATTTATGGGACATAAAATCATTTCTGATGGAAAGAACACATATGAGGCTGTCGGTTTGTTAGAGTACCTTTTGGTTTCCTCTTTATTATTATTATTATTATTATTATTATTATTATTATTTTGTGAGAAGGCCAGTTTTATACAGCATAGAATCAAGAGTAGAGCTAAATAAAGTATCTTGCAAAGTTAAGAGGTGTGACCATGAGCCCCCTGATCCTGGTTCTAGCCTGTCTACTAAACTGGGTAGGTTCTCCAACAGAGATTATAATTCACCTGAAGCAACAGTGAAAAACAAGGAAAAAACTGTTAAGAGCTCTATGGTAGAAGCTCAGTTAAGCACCATCTCTTGATTTGGGCTCAGGTTATGATCTTAGGGTGGTGAGATCAAGTCCCACCTCCAGGGAGTCTGCTGGAGAGTCTCTCCCTCTCCCTCCCTGCCTGGCTCTCCCCACTAACTCAAGTGCATGCTTGAGTGCTCTCTCGCTCTCTCTCTCTCAAAAAAAAGAAGTGATTGTAGATGCTATATTATAATAATAAGTCCAGTCTCCAACATTCTTAGTAAGGAATCTAACAGTGTCAGAGAACTCACTATTTTTTTTTAAAGATTTTATTTATTAGACAGAGAGAGAGTAGGCAGAGAGAAAGGCAGAGAGAGAGGAGGAAGCAGGCGTCCTGCTGAGCAGAGAGCCCAATGCGGGGCTCAATCCCAGGACCCTGGGATCATGACCTGAGCCGAAGGAAGAGGCTTTAACCCACTGAGCCACCCAGGTATCCCAGAGAACCACTATTTTGAGAGACAGTCTACTTCGTTTTTCTAAATACCAGCGATTATGTCTAAAACTGCTATTCAGATTTTCAACCTGACATAAGTTCCGTATCTCCTCCTGTTTGTCTTGCACAATAACAAATCCTCCTTCAAGACACTGTTACATCTGTTAATTATATAACCATTTTGTCCCACTTAAAAACTCTGTGTTCTCTTACAACTAAAAATCCAATCAATTACCAAGTCTTGTTGATTCCATTTTGGAATCGGTAGCTTCAGCTTCAGGTATCAGATACCACCACAGCTCCTGTATACTCATGTATCACAAAGACCAACCCCAATACAATACAGAGGACACTGCACAAGGACATGAATATCAAGAAGGAACATTGAGAACCATCTTGGAATCCGGCTAACACATAATATGACAGGAAAAATGACCACTGACAAAAATAGGATTCCTGGGGAAGAAGGTAACTTTCCTGGCAAGTCTAGCAGAAAAAACTCTAGCAATAACACTAATTGGTTCAATTTAGATCATGTGCCCATCCAAGAACCAATAATTATGACCTGGAATAGACTCCTACTTGAGGAGATCAGGGTCATGTCCCTACCTGTGGATCTTGAGGGAAAATGGTGCCATCTCCACCTGATCCAGTGAATCAGAAAGGAAGGAATGCCAAATGGAAAAACATCATTATGTCCTCTGTTCTACTTCACACTTGATGCTTCACTAAGTCTTCTAAATATCCTCATATCACCTTGCCTCTTTGCCCTCCTTTTCAAATGGCACAAGGCTGACAACACACTCTTTCTAAAACTCAACTTGGATCAAACTTTTTCTTTTACCAAAATCTTCCCCAATACCTCCTCACTGCTTATAAAACCAATCCTTATCCTTCATCTGGCATTCATAGTCTTCCACCATCTTACCTCAACCTCTTTTTTTAGTCTAATCTATAATTTTTCACCTCTTGGTAAAACCAATTTACTCACTCTCCTCCAAAAATGGCTTTGTCTGCATGGTCTTGCTCACAATGTTCACATCTTTTTATTATTCAAGAAAGACTTTTTCTCCCTTCTTCCATTATTCAAAGACCATTCATTCTAAAGTACAACTCAAAGCTTAACTTCCATATAATTTTCCATAGTCATCCTAGCACAGAGTAACTCCTCTCTCCTTTCTCAGGATAATATTTTTGTTGTATTATTTTTTGACAAATGTGATATACTGTTTTATTCTATCATGAATTCATATTTCAATAAATAACACATACTACCTACCTATATCTACCTATCTAGATTGCAAACTTCTTAAAGGCAATGATTATGACTTGTATTTCTTTTCAGTGAATGTAAGGCTTAGCTTACAATTAATAAGCTTGTGTTTATTTGATATATATATATACATATATATATATCAAATGACATAACACTGCCTATTTGTAGATATTAAGGTCTCTAACCCAGTTTAGGAATTTGACTCTCTGATCAATGTACACATTAAGGAAAAAATGCCAAGTTCCCATTGAATCCTCAGTTACCATACACTGACACTCATTTATATTTTTTATATATATTCCATTCAACACACTAGCTTCAAAGTCCACACCCAGGAAAGAGATGTTCAGTAATATGGAAGGTACTGCCTTCTTAAAAGATGTGTACTTTCTGCTAGATATTTATAGAAAATGAATCCCAAATTTCCCAAACAAATTGAATTGCTGATGCAATAATCTAGATGATTTTAACCAACAGTTACATACTGCTATGCCAATCTAGTTATCTTCAATGATAAGATTTACTACATACTACTACATCACTTTCCAAGGAGCCTCTTTGGACCAGAGCACAGTCAATGCATATTTCTTCCAGGAAACCATTTCTGGATGAATTTGTCTGTTTATGTCTTGCGCCAGAATTATTTGAGTTTTGGCTTACAGTCTCTATTTTGCTTTCCCCATAGAAACATGTATTCACAGCATCCTGGCTTTGGTGAGGCATCCTGGCACAGCATCCAGGATGCCTCACCAAAGAAAAACAGACACTCCTTCATCATGAAATGACAAGAGCTCTCCCAGGTAGATTCTTGTTACATACTCTAAATGCCGTGAACCCACTCTTCATTTCATCCTTACCAAGTAAGTGTCTAACAAAACAAGACACTCTTAGGGCACCTGGGTGGTTCAGTCGGTTAAGCATTTGCCTTTGGCTCAGGTCATGATCCCAGGGTCCTGGGATCGAGTATTGGGCTCCCTACCCTGCAGGAAGCCTGCTTCTCCCTCTCCCACTTCCCCAGCTTGTGTCCTCTCTCCTGCTATCTCTCTCTCCATCAAATAAATAAATCTTAAAAAAAAAAAAAA
>RCUC01112129.1:0-12380 GCA_003697995.1 Taxidea taxus jeffersonii | reverse complement strand
CTCAGCTGCGTGTTTGACATCATCAACTGACTCTTAAGGAAAAGCCCAATAGAGCATAAGAAATATCTCTAAAGGCCACTCAGAGAAAATAAACTTGTCAACACACATGTTTATTTTAAAAGTACACACTAAAATTTCTTTAAAATTTGTTTGGCATAAACTTTTTGGAAAGTGACTTAAAATGCACATACTCTTTGACCCTGTCATTATACTTCAAGGAACTCTAATTTATTCACTCTGTTAAATTAAACGTGGCTATACTTATTTATTACTGCTGTTGAGAGTAGAGTTTAATTTCACTCCTTTTAACTTTGGGCTGCTTATAGGAGATTCTGTGACTAGTAGAAAGTAGCAAAAGTGATGTTATGGGACTTCTAAATTTAGGTCATAGAACACCTTGCCACTTCCATCTGGGCCTTTTGGAATACTCTTTCTTGAGCTCTGAGTTGCTACGTGGATCACCAAATACACTGCCGAGCTGAACAGCCTACATGTAGGCACATCCGTTAACAGTCCCAGCTGAGCTCAGCTTTCTAATCATCCTTGTCAAGCCACCATTCATAAGAGGGAAGTTGCCTCAAACCCCAGACAACACATTTGGCACTTACTAACGCTGAGTGACTGCCATTCATGTCACGTGAAACAGAAGAATCACCCATGAATCGGTAACACACAAAACCTTCAGATAAAATAACTTACTCTTTTAAGCTGCTAAATTCTGTGGTGGTTTGTTAAACTGTGATAGAGGACTGTAAAAATAAGCATAAAAAGACATATATGCAAGAATGTTCATTGAAGGGGCGCCTGGGTGGCTCAGTTGGTTAAGCGTACGCCGTAGGCTCAGGTCATGATCCCAGCTAGGATCGAGTCCCACATCGGGCTCCTTGCTCTGCAGGGAGCCCGCTTCTTCCTCTGCCTCTGCCTGCCTCTCTGTCTGCCTGTGCTCGCTCTCTCTCTCTCTAACAAATAAATAAATAAATAAATAAATCTTAAAAAAAAAAAAAAGAATGTTCATTGAAGCATTCACTGTAAAAATTAAAGCCTGTGAACAATTTAAATTCTATTAATAAGGGACAAGTTAAGCAATTTATAGCAAATCCATATAAGAATCTGCGAGACATATGGCTGTTGAAATGATTGGGATATATATATATATATATATATTTTATATATATATATATATATATATAAAATGATGCCCATGATGTATGAAGTCAATAACATTCCAAGTTGAAAAGAGCATTAAATATAGTAAGAGTCCCTCCCCACACAGATATGTTTACATAGATAGTTCTCTGTGTGTGCATGTATGTGTATCACAAATACATATGTACAAATCTGTTAATAGTTTTAGCATCATGGGAAATTTTCCCACCTTTGCCGTATGTTTTAACATTATTGTTCATAGATAATTTTATTGTTTGTGTTTACATTTTCTAAGCAGTATATACACATGAAGAAATTTTGGAAACCAGCCAAAGGTGGCAAAAAAATACATACTACAATTCTATAAAGATACCCTTTATTTTAAGCCTTTTCTGTGCATGTTTCATTTTAAGTGTAGTTCAAGGGTTATATTGCTTTACACCTTTTATACATTTGGGTTTTTCAGACTTAACATCATATCATCTGCAAATAATTATTTGCTTTCTTCTTTCCAGGTTTCACTAGCTAGACTTAGGATAATGTTCAAATAGTAACAGTATCCTCCTGCAAGTTTGGATTAAGTCCCATACTGTTTCTTGGATCAAGCTTGATAGTCTTCATCATGTTGAGGAAGCATTTTTATTTCTCTATATTAAAAACTTATACTAGTTAATGGTTCTTGGATTTTTGTTATAGTCTTGGGCATCCATTTGGAAAGACCCTATTATTTTTTTATATTCAGTTTGTCTATGTGATAAATTTTATTAATAGATTTCATAATGATGAATACTTTGATTCTTGGACTAGACCATTTTGTTGTAGTCTGTTTAGGATTTTATGTGCTATAGAGAATATAGAGAATTGGATATATAGGTTTCTGTGTATCATTGTCAGCTTTTGTTTTCAGAATAGTTCTTGCTTTGTAAAGTGAATTTGGTTACTTTCCTTTTTTTAATTTTTGTTTTCCAGTAATTTTTGTAACACAGACATTATCTGTGTTTTGAAAACTTAGAATAAATCAAGTGTAAAAGTATCTGTCTCTGGAGGTGCTTTTTTGTTTGTGCTAAGTTTCTGACAGTTTCCAGTTTTTGTTTTTGTTTTTTGTTTTTTGCTTTATTTTTTCCTTTTAAATTTCTTGTTGGATTTGTTTTGGTTGCTTGTATGTTTTCCACTAAAAATTTGTTCATTTTCTTGAGATTATTAAATATATTAGTGTCACTTGTTCTAATTCTAAAATGGATTCTATAGCTATTAAAATATCCCCTTTCTAATTTTTGAAGTAATTTGATTAATCAGAGTTTTTCTATATAATTATTTAAAAAATCCCATATTTATTATTTCCATTCTTTTGTTATGTAATTATTTCTGCTTGAAGTTCCCTTTATTTACTTTCTTCTGAATTACTTAGATTTTGCTTATTTTTCTTGCTATCTCTTGAGTAAATCCTTAATAGAATATTTCATTTATTTAAAAAATAATGAAAATAACAGTTGCTCCGAATATGCTTTTATTGCACTCATAGGTCTGATATAGGTATGGTTTATTTTCCTACTTATTCTGTTAATGTTAATCCAATTATCTGCTTGACTGATTGTTATTTACAAGTATACATACAAAAATTTTCAAGTGTTTGGATTTTGTTGATGCTATTTTCTTTTCATATACCTCATTAACTATCTCAGAATATGGCCAATAAGATAAATATTCATATGTGTTTATATTAAAACTGTGAAGCTTTCTTACACCAATTTATCAATGTTAAGAACAGCATCATACTATTTACTCCCCTTTTGGAAAATAACTTTCTTCCATCCCCAAACTCCACTCCTGCCTAACGTTTCCTCAGTAATTCCACTTGGAGATAAGACTCAACAATTTTTTCTTTGTTATTGCTACCTGTATGGAAGGGGGGAAAAAAGGTTCTAAAGAACATTCTTGAGAGTTTTTGTTTTTGTTTTTGTTTTTTTTAACATCTGAATGGGGCTCCTGCTATGGCTCAGTGGGTTAAAGCCTCTGCCTTCAGCTCAGGTCATGATTCCAGGGTCCTGGGATCCAGTCCTGCATTGGGCTCAGTGGGGGCCCTGCTCCCCTCTCTCTCTCCCTCTCTGTCTGCCTCACTGCCTACTTGTAATCTCTCTCTGTCAAATAAATAAATAAATAGAAATCTTTAAAAAAATAAAAAAAAACATCTGAATGGAGTATATTCTGAGTTCAAACACATCTGAGATTATCTTTGCATTGTTTTCATATAGAAATTATATCTTGGCTGAATGTAGAATATAAGACATATTACTGCTAAAGTTTTATTGGTATATGACTCCAGTTTCTTTTTGTATTTAATATGGACCAAAAATTGGAAGCCAGCCTGACATTCTCTTTATCTTGTGAGATACCATTTTGTTGTTGAGTGGTAAAAAAACTTTTCACATGTTAAATAATTATGTCAACCCAAAGTGAAAGTCCTTTCCTTAATTTTTTTCCTTTTTTTAAAAAAAGATTTTATTTATTTATTTGACAGAGATCACAAGCAGGCAGAGAAGCAGGCAGAGAAAGAGGAGGAAGCAGGCTCTCCACCGAGCAGAGAGCTAGATTTGGGGCTCAATCCCAGGACCCTGGGATCACAACCTGAGCCAAAGGCAGAGGCCTTAACCCACTGAACCACCCAGGTTCCCCCTTAATTTTTTCCTTAATGCAGTAAATATAAGAAAGTTTATGAGTCTATATCTCAAGTTTTTTCTTTGAAGATATGATCTGTGAATTTTCTCTATATTTTTTATAATTGATTTATTTTGTATGTACTCTCTTTATTTTTAAATATTATTACGATTAGGGCGCCTGGGTGGCTCAGGGGGTTGAGCCTCTGCCTTCTGCTCAGGTCATGATCTCAGGGTCCTGGGATTGAATCCCGCATTGGGCTCTCTGCTCAGCAGGGAGCCTGCTTCCTCCTCTCTCTCTCTCTCTCTCTCTCTGCCTCTCTGCCTACTTGTGATCTCTCTCTGTCAAATAAATAAATAAAATCTTTTAAAAATTTTAAATATTATTACAATTAACATGTTTTATCAAAGTATTATTTGGATGCTTTAAAATGTGCAGTTCCTTAGTATTCAATAGTTTGACTGTCATACAAAATATATATAAAAAATTCTTATGCCTCTTTCTTTTATCTACTAACATAGATTACTTTTGCCAGTTCTAGAATTTCATATAAATGGAATCATGCAGACTGTATTCTTCTGGGTCACGTTTCTTTCATTCAGCATACTGTTTGTAAGAGTCATCCATGTTGATTCATGCATCAATAAGACATTCCATTTCATATATGAGCAGTCTTTCATTGTGTGACTATCCAATGATTTATTCACCCTTCTTCCACATAATGGGCACATAGAAGATTATAGTTTTTTACTTTGATGACTAAATCTGCTAGGAACATTTTTGTTTTAGTCTTTATTGTGAATTTATGTTTTTATTTCTTTAGGATTGATACCTATGAGTGGAATTGCTGGGTTATAACATAAATGTATGCTTAACTGAATAAAGAATTGTCTTAAAAATCTCCAAAATATTATACCAGGTTTTACTCCCACCAACAAAGCATGAAAGTCCTATTTGTTCTACACTACCACTATTTAAAGTCAGTCTTTTTGAATTTCAGCCATTTGATGGGTGTTGAATGATCTCTCACTGGGGCTTAAATTTGCATTTCCCTGATGTCAATAATATTGACCACATTTTCAAGAGTTTATTGGCACTTACATTTCTTCTTTTATAAAGCAATTTTTTCAAGTTATTTCTTAGTTTCTAAATGATTGCTCACCTTTTTATTGTTGATTTGTAAAAATTCTTTATATATTTTAAATACAATTTTTTGTTGGATAGATATATTGCAAATATTTTTTTCTAGAGGGTTTTATTTTAGTGGAAATTTTCCTTAGAAAAGTTCTATCTCTCTCTTTTTCTCTCTTCCTCTCCTACATGTATGCATGTCTAAAAGTAATTTTGTATTGAGTTTCTGGCTCAGTAGTACATCTATGAACCCACGTTTACTTCATGACTTTGATATTTTATTACCAAGCTTATCATTTTCCCTTCAATATAGCTTTAAATTAACTACTATGTTTTTGTTTCCATGTAGTTTCATTTTAACATTTTGTTTTATTCTATTATCTCTTTATATTGGTCTTCTTGTTTTTTTATGTAGAAGGTGTTAGATAAAATTTTCTTCTTGGAAGGTAATTGAGATACAACTTTAGTTCTGGACTCTAACACAGACTTTTAAGAGGAACTATCCAAGTTTAAAGTGAATCTGCTTTTTGGGGGCCTGCTCAAGCATTAGCAACAATGAGACTCATGAAGAGGCTCCCTAATGAAACACTAAATTTATAAGTGTTCTTTAGAAATGCCTTAGCACAAAAGTAAGATTGTGGAAAAATACCAGTATTTGTCTATTTACCCCTAAATAACAATAAAACGGAGGTTATAGCTATAATAGTGAGATTAAATATAAACATACATATAAGTAAAAGTTATTATAATAATGTAAAAATTAATACTACAGAATCTATTTTGTGGTTTCTTATATTAAGTTTTTGCAAGTCTGACATTAAGGTCTTTTTTTCTCTAAGTTAGTGAAATGTTCTCAACAGTTCTCAATGTGCTATCATCTATGCATCTGTGATGCTTACCACCCAATATCTGACTCTTATTCCTTTTTTAAGAGAGTAACTATGCTACATGGATATAATGGAAGCATGATTCTGGAAATACTTCACTGTAAATAATAAGTTGTAGTTTATTTTGAAGAAGGGCCATTTTAGCAGTCCTTCTGTATTGGCATCTTCAAAATTCCAATCCAAAGACTACAATAAAAGAGAGAATATATATATATATATACATATAATATCACAATAAAACTATACACATGGAATGAAAATACATTCAGTGAACAGAATTTCTGGCATTATCTACCACATTTAATATTACTATATGTGATATCCTGTATTGCTTTTCTAAGGCTGTCATAACAAAGTGGCTTAAAATAACAAATTGATGCTCTCAGAGTTGTGGAGACCAGAGATATGAAATCAAAATGTCAACAGGTCCATGCTCCTTATGAAGACCCTTGGAAGAATCCTTACTTGCCTCATCCCACTCCTCATGGCCCCCAGGCTTTCCTTGACTTGTGGCAGCATCACCCACAAATCTGCCCCCATCTTCGTATCCTTCTTCCCTCTGTGTCTCTATATTTCTGTGTGTTATGAGAACAGTCATTGGATGTAGGATCTATCCTAATTCAGAATGACCTTTTTTAAAATTTAACTAATTATATCTGCCAAGACCCTATCTCCAAATATGTTCACATTGTGAGGTTTAGGGTGGATATAAATTTTGGGAGACATTATTCAACCAATACAGTTTCTTAGAAAATATCAAAATCATTCATATAGAAAAGATTGTGGTTTTAAACTTTCAGTTCATTCTTGGTCTGAGTACCTTCACATTACATTGAGAGATCTTTGGGATGGCATGATGGTGGATTTAGTGCTTAATGTTTTGAACAACTGACTAGTAGCATGGCCTTGGGTGAGTAGTTTAATATCAAATCTCCCAGTTTTTCCAATGATTAAAAGTGAAGGGATTGGACTAACTTAACCAGGAGTTTTTCCAGTGGTTAGTCCCAAGAAAGATCTTCCACAAGAAAGATCTTCCAATCTAATAATAGAACAATTCAGTTGGTAAGTTTCAAGAATCATTTTTTAAAGATTTATTTATTTATTTATTTTAGAAAGAGAGAGCAGAGGGGAGGGGCAAAGGAAGAGAGAGAGAGAAAAAAAATCCCAAACAGGCTCCATGTTCAGCACAGAGTTCTATGTGGGGCTTGATCTCACAATGCTTAGATGATGACCTGAGCTGAAATCACGAGTCAGATACTTAACCATTTAAGCCACCCAGACACACCTCAAGAACCAGTTTGAAATCAAATAACTGTGCTTCTATAGGTACATAATGACCAGATCTTGTCATCCTCTCTCCTCCCACATACCTGGGTGTGTGTCTATGTTTTTAGAAGTATTTTGCTGACAAGTTAGAAGTTTATTGACTATGAATCACTGACCTGTACCCCTGAAACATATAAAACATTATATGTTAATAAAAAAACTATTTTTCTCTTTACTTTGTTGTGAAATGAAAGGTTATGTAGCTAGCAAGAGCAAAATCTGAAAATCCTGGCAATTTTTAAAAAAAAATTGACACAATTGAAACAGTGTGTTTCCTTCCCTGCATTTCTGAACATCTTGATAGATGATTGCAAATTCATTGATTAGGTTATGACCCTGAGGATAGACATAAACAGACACTTCTCCAAAGAAGACATACAAATGGCTAACAGACACATGAAAAAATGCTCAACATCACTTGGCATCAAGGAAATACAAATCAAAACCACTATGAGATACCACCTCACACTGGTCAGAATAACTAAAATCAACAACTTAGGGAACAGCAGTTGTTGGCAAGGAAGTGGAGAAAGGGAAACCACTTGTTGGTGGGAATATGAACTGATGCAGCCATCCTGGAAAACAGTATGGAGGTTCCTCAAAAAGTTAAACATAGAACTGCCTTATGACCTAGTAACTGCACTACCAGGTTTCTATCCAAAGGAGACAAACATAATGATTCAAAGGGGCACATGCACCCCAATGTTTATAGCAGCCAACTCCACAATAGCCAATCTATGGAAAGAGCCCAGATATCATCAACAGACAAATAGAAAAAGAAGATGTGGTGTATGTGTACACACACGCGTGCATGCACACACACACACACACACACACACACACACACACACAGGAATATTACTCAGCCATCAAAAGGAATGAAATCTTACCATTTGCAAAGATGTGGATAGACCTAGTGGGTATTATGCTAAGCAATGTAAGACAGTCAGAGAAAGACAAATACCATATGATCTCACTCAAATGTGGAATTTAAGAAATAAAACAGGTGAACATAGGGTAAGGGAAGGAAAAATAAAATAAGATAATGGGGGGGAACCATGAGACTCTTAACTACAGGAAACAACCTGAGAGTTGCTGAAGGGGAAGTCTTGGTGGGGGGAAAGGATGATGTTGGGGGATGGGCATGAAGGAGGGCACTTGATGTAATGAGCACTAGGTGTTACATGCAACTGATGAATCACTAAATTTTACCCTTAAAACTAATAATACATTAGAAGCTAACTAAATTGAATTTAAATAAACATTTTTTAAAAGAATCATTTTAAATATATATCTTTATCTTTGGTGTGTATATCCTAATAGCCATTCATAATCTGTGATATTACCAGTATTTCTTCTTCACTGATAAATGAATTTTTTGAAAAAGCTATCTAAGTTGTCATACTTCTAAATATGAACTATGTATTTATGTAACTAAGTTAAATATAAAATTTATTATGGTTAGGTAATGAAGATGAATGCTCACAGAAATTCACAGATGAAAAATTGCTTATTGATTTGGTTTGGCATGTAAATTAGTTTGTTACAGTATTTTTTCCTGGGAAACAATATAATACCCAGGAAGTATCTCTTTAGACTAATATTCTGTTATTAACAGTGAGCTTTTAGACATGTAATTTAAATTTTTGAAACTTGCTCTCCTCATTTGTAAAAATAAGCACAACAATGCATACTTTTTTATGATGAATAAAAACAATTATGTGTAAAGAGTATCTTGCATCTAGTACATGGTCAATAAATGGTGGCTACTCTGAATGATTTAGATACTTGAGGTTTTTCCATGAAATTGAAAAAAAGCATTAAAATTTGTTTTCTAAGAATGGTTGTTTATAAGCACAAAAATGTTAAATCAGGAATTTTGCCCAACTAAAACATATATACACAATTTTTATTGAAAATAGAAATTGGTATGCATATAATCTTTCTCTAGCATGTGTAAAAATATATAATAAATTTTATTTATGAAAGCAATTAATTTTATCTAATAAATAGTAAAATTAAGTGTTTCAGAGTGTATCTTTAAAATAGTATAATTCAAATATTTCCAAATGTTGCTCAATTGAATTTTTTTTCCTTGAGCTAGCCCTCTGGTGGGGACAAGTGGATTTCTTGGAAATATATAGTTTTGGACTCTGCATTAGACTTATGAATAAGAATCCTAAGATGCTTGGTCCAGGTTTATGGTTTTATTTTGGGGGAGATAGGTTATATATTCTTAGAATGTTTTAGGATTAGGGAGATCTGGGAAACACTGAGTAGAAAAATATACCCCGATAATATGGCTGCAACTATGAATTGATGATTTGTAAGATTTACCTAAAAACTTTCAGAAATTGCAAGAACAATTATCTTAAATAACTTCATCCAGTTGGTCAATTGTCTCTGTATTCAGGGCTATATTTCAAAGTTGGCTGGCATATCAGAAGTCTGTGATTTTGCTTTAAACCAGATATCTCATACAGCATGACTGAGGTTTTCTATATGTGACTGGTGTTAGCAGTAAATGTACTGAAAAGTGATACAGAATTATAGCACTGTTGTTTCTGGGTTGGGACCTATAACTGATTAC
This sequence comes from Taxidea taxus jeffersonii, assembly GCA_003697995.1. NCBI lineage: Eukaryota > Metazoa > Chordata > Mammalia > Carnivora > Mustelidae > Taxidea > Taxidea taxus. Next base: position 2,645 of record RCUC01112129.1, on the reverse strand, counting down.
AAAAATCTCAAATGAACACTGGCAAAAACAGTATGCTATCAGTTCAGTTTTCTAAGTATTCCTTTTAGTTCAACAATTTATGGCACATGTTATTCTAAGATGCTGGGCTTACCCCACCTGAGAGTAAGAATGGTCCAAGTTAAGAGGATAGTGAGGAAAGGTTTTCTGAAGGCTCATTGTGAGGGAATAGGGGAGGAGGGCCATTCTCAAGTTAAGGTCTGGTCACTTACAACATGAGAAATGTTTAGACTAGTCCTAAACACAGTTTTATGTACATATTTCTGTTTTTGTGATCCATTTTGTTCATCTATAAAATTAGATTTCATAGGGTATTTGTCTGTGATAAAGTAATGAATTATCTATGCAATTTTATACTTGAGACTTAAAATTTTCTCCAGTTTTAACTAACCCCAAATCATTTATATGATCAAAATAGATGTCCAATGTCAGAAGTAGAAAATGGGGGGTTCCCTAATTATTAACTTTTCATCTTTTGTCAGTTTCTCCCAAATTATTCATTTCACAGTGTTGAGATATATCAGTGGTCCTCACTATCTTTTATTTTAATTCTGATTCATTGCAATAAATTACAATTTGCATTCCTAAATTAATCAAAAGAGAAACTCAAGCATGGAAATCTCTCCACGTCTAACACTTATTCTTTTATCCTTCTCTAACATTATGACTCTCTTGGATTTCCACTGCCATTGCCTAACTTATCCCACATTCATGCTCTTCATTCTGATATATTGTCCTTATTTAATTAACCACATTTCTGTTAGGATTTATCAGGCCACTTTATTTTTCCCATTGGTCACTATGCCTCTTCACACTGCTTTAGACCTCATACAAAATAATCTTGCATAGAAAGTGTTTTGTAAATATGCTAATTATTCTCTATTCTACACTTGTCTGGCACTCATTCTCCAACCTTTTCTTGAGTGGCTGAGAATGAAGGTGGTGAGCTTCCAGTGGGGCTCAACCCACGCTGTAGATCGTCAGGTGGGTACAGGATACTTCTTCCCACTACTTCCCTGGGTGGCACTGTATTTCTGACCACAGGTAGCTCAGAGGACGCTCTTCTCCATGGCTCGAGCTCTTTTTGCACTCTGGTAAAACTCTTTGACAACTTTATTCCCTCAGCCTTGATGGCAGTAATGACATATTGCTGCTGCTGTTTGTTCCTTGTTTTGTTCTGTTCTTAATCTTGCTCTGCATTGAATCTCTTTATTTAAGCCATCTAGGAAAAATTCTAGTGCCACTATAGGCCCAGATTGATATACAAAAAAACTCAAAAAAATTAAGTCCACTATAAATTATAAAAATGTAATTTTTATTTAAAAAATCTTAGTAATATGTGGTCCATGTGTACATTTTCAAGCTAAACGTACATCACGTGCAAACATTCCCCCAAAACATGTATTTCATGCTGACTTATGTAGATATCGTATACCTTCTCAGATAAAGTGTACCTTATGAGGAAAATTATGTCAATGGCAAGAGACCAATAATTTCATAGACTTCTATATTTTCACCCCTATCTTGGTTCCATCAGACCCTTCTTTTCACATACACACAAAACAAAGTTGCTGGTATTAAGGGCTATTCTTTCTTCAGCTTTTTCACACTGGATGTTGACAAGTTTACATTGTGGAGTTCAGTTTTTATAAAATTACATTGTGTTAAAAAATATTAAAATACAAGAAGAATCTTCTTATGTAACTTTCTGAAATTTAAAAAGATTTTTTTTTTTAGTGGGCTGCACACGCAGTGAGGAGCCCAAAACAGGACTTGAATTCACGATCTTAAGATCAAGGTCTAGCTGAGATCAAGAGTTGGACGCTTAACCAACTGAGCCATCCAGGTGCCCCTAAAAAGTAGATTTTTTTTGAGGATTGATAACATTATTTGTAATTCATTTAAAGATTTAAAGATTCCTTAAATCAAAACTTAGAGGGGCCCCTGGGTGGCTCAGTGGGTTAAAGCCTCTGCCTTCAGCTCAGGTCATGATCCCAGGGTCCTGGGATCAAGCCCCACATCGGGCTCTCTGCTCAGCGGGGAGCCTGTTTCTCCCCTCTCTCTCTCTCTGCCTGCCTCTCTGCCTACTTGTGATCTCTGTCTGCCAAATAAATAAATAAAATCTTAAGAAAAAACCTTAGAGATTAAAGAGGATTCAAGATCCCGCTGAAGTAAGATTAAATAAAAGGAATACATCATCCTATACATAGCCTATATAGCCATCCTACAAACTGGTGCTATCTAATGTGCATGTAAAGTAAGCTGCAAATAAAAGCCACATACATAAATTTAAAATTTATAGCAGTCACATGAAAAGTTAAAAAGAACCAGGTGACAATTTTAATAACATTTTATTTAGCCAAATATACCTAAAATATTATTTCAACACATAATCAAGAAAAAAAGTTTCATGAATGCTTTCCTTTTTCTTTTCCACACTGTCTTCAGAACCCAGTGTGTAGTTTTCACTTAGAGTTCATCTCAACTCAAGCAAGCCACATCTCAGGTTTTCAAGAGCTACACGTGGCTACTAGAGCCTGTGATATTACATAGCCACTAACATTCCAGTTGCCTAAAACTCCAGAATTAGAATAAGATTTGCTTTCGGAGATTTCTTTCCTCTGTTG
>RCUC01112128.1:0-40711 GCA_003697995.1 Taxidea taxus jeffersonii | reverse complement strand
TTAAAGTCTCCAACTATTATTGTATTCTTGTCAATGTGTTTCTTTGATTTTGTTATTAATTGGTTTATATAGTTGGCTGCTCCCATGTTAGGGGCATAGATATTTAAAATTGTTAGATCTTCTTGTTGGACAGACCCTTTGAGTATGATATAGTGTCCTTCCTCATCTCTTATTTTAGTCTTTGGCTTAAAATCTAATTGATCTGATATAAGGATTGCCACCCCAGCTTTCTTCTGATGTCCATTAGCATGGTAAATTGTTTTCCACCCCCTCACTTTCAATCTGGAGGTGTCTTCGGGTCTAAAATGAGTTTCTGGTAGGCAGCATATTGATGGGTTTTGTTTTTTTATCCATTCTGAAACCCTGTGTCTTTTGATTGGGGCATTTAGCCCATTTACATTCAGGGTAACTATTGAGAGATATGAGTTTAGTGCCATCGTATTGCCTGTATGGTGATTGTTACTGTATAATGTCTCTGTTCCTTCCTGGTAATACTTTTAGGGTCTCTCTTTGCTTAGAGGACCCCTTTCAATATTTCCTCTAGAGCTGGTTTGGTGTTTACAAACTCTTTCAGTTTTTGTTTGTCCTGGAAGCTTTTAATCTCTCCTTCTATTTTCAATGATAACCTAGCTGGATAAAGTACTCTTGGCTGCATGTTTTTCTCGTTTAGTGCTCTGAATATATCATGCCAGTTCTTTCTGGCCTGCCAGGTCTCTGTTGATAAGTCTCCTGCCAATCTAATATTTTTACCATTGTACGTTACAGACTTCTTGTCCCGTGCTGCTTTCAGGATTTTCTCTTTGTCGCTAAGACTTGTAAATTTTACTATTAGATGGCGGGGTGTGGGTCGATTCCTATTGATTTTGAGAGGTGTTCTCTGGGCCTCCTGGATTTTGATGCTTGTTCCCCTTGCTATATTAGGGAAATTCTCTACAATAATCCTCTCCAGTATACCTTCTGCTCCTATTTCTCTTTCTTCTTCTTCTGGAATCCCAATTATTCTAATGTTGTTTCGTCTTATGGCATCACTTATCTCTCGAATTCTCCCCTCGTGGTTCAGTAGTTGTTTGTGTCTCTTTTGCTCAGCTTCTTTATTCTCTGTCATTTGGTCTTCTATATCACTAATTCTTTCTTCTGCCTCATTTATCCTAGCAGTAAGAGCCTCCATTTTTGGTTGCACCTCATTAATAGCTTTTTTTTTATTTCAACTTGATTAGACTTTAGTTCTTTTATTTCTCCAGAAAGGGCTTTTATTTCTCCTGACAGGGTTTCTCTAATATCTTCCATGCCTTTTTCGAGCCCGGCTAGAACCTTGAGAATCGTCATCCTGAATTCCAGATCTGACATATTACCAATGTCTGTATTGATTAGGTCCCTAGCCTTCGGTCCTGCCTCCTGTTCTTTTATTTGTGGTGAGTTTTTCCGCCTTGTCATTTTGTCCAGATAAGAATCCGCTGTTCTCCTTGTTAAGTGAACTTGGTCTTGGCTGGATTTCTTGTTGATCTTCTGGGGGAGGGGCCTGTTGTAGTGATTCTCAAGTGTCTCTGCCCCAGGCGGAATTGCTCGGCCCTTACCAGGGGCCGGGCTAAGTAATCCTCTCAGGTTCGCTTTCAGGAGCTTTTGTTCCCTGAACGCGCTTTCTGTAGAGTTCTGGAGGACGGGAATGACAATGGCGGCCTCCCAATCTCCGGTTCAGAGGAGCCGAGAGCTAGGGGCCCCAGTCTTCAGTGCGCCTTCAGAGAGAAGCGTTTAATCCCTCCAGTCTCCCTAGCCCACGTTGTCTCCCTAGACACCGCGTGCCCGCCGACACCGCGCGCCCGCCGACACCGCGGGCCCGCCCACACCGCGGGCCCGCCGACACCGCGCGTACCCGCAGACCGCGCTCAGAGAAAATCGTGCGTAAGCAGTCCCGTCTCACTGGCCTCTGGGAGTGCTCCGAGCTCACCCAGCCTGTGACCAAGCGTCTCGTCTCTGGCAGAGTCCCACCTGGAGTCTCTGGACCCCATAGATCCCTGAGCTCTCCTGGGTCGGAGTCTCCCCGGATCTTGTGGGGACCCCTCGCACAGAGCACCGGCCAGTGCCACAGAGCACCGGCCCGTGTCACAGACCACTAGGAAATCTCGGCTCTGTCTCCACAGCCGACTTCCCCGCTCTAATACCTGTGAGCTCTGCGACACTCAGACACCCCCGATCCTTCTGTGACCCCGTGGGACCTGAGTCCACGTTGTCCCTGTGAGGTCTTCACCCCAGTTTAGCCTCTGGAGTGATGTCCCTCCGTGGAGCCGACTTTTAAAAGTCCTGATTTTGTGCTCCGCCACTTGCCGGGAGCCGGCCCCTCCCCCTGGGGTCTATCTTCCCGTCGCGTTGGATTCACTTCTCCGCTGGTCCTACCTTTCAGAAAGTGGTCGATTTTCTGTTCCTAGAATTGTTGCTTTTCTTCTCTTCGATCTCCTGTTGGATTTGTAGGTGTTCGGAATGGTTTGATAGGCTATCTAGCTGATCTCCTGCTGGCTGATGTCGTCTCAGCCTCCTACTTCTCCGCCATCTTGACTCCTCCCCCTATTTTTTTTTTTTTAAGATTTATTTATCATGTTAGAGAGAGAGAGAAAGAGCATAAGCAGGAGGGGCAGAGGGAAAGGGAGAGAGAATCTCAAGCAGGCTCTCTACTGAGTGTGGAGCTGACACAGGGCTCAATCTCATGATCATAAGATCAGAATCTGAGCTGAAACTAAGACTCCGATGTACAACTGACTATATAACCCAGGGGACCCTGAGTGTGGGTTATCAATTATTAAGTTAAGAGTTTTTGTCATTCAAACTTTCATTTAGGATGTGTTCAGTTACAGGTTAATGGGAAACCTCTGTTAAGCAGATTTCTCAGGGCTTTAACTTCACCTCTCTGACACCCCCCTTAGCTCTGCAATGCTTGCATGTAAATTCTTTCTCAGGTAGACATCAAGATGGCTGCAGTAGTTCTGGGCATCACATCTACACATAACTGTTCACAGAAAGGAAAGGAGCCATATCTTCTCTGTGAAATTTTGGGAGCAAGGAAATCCTTCCCAGAAACTCCAGTTCCTCCTAGCAGACATTTCCTCAGAAACCATTGGCTAGAGTCAGGTCACGTGACCTTCCTAAACCCTACTCTGGCAAGGTGAATGGGATTAGCATGATTCGTAGATTAACTGGATAGGGAAGAATTTATGCTTGGAGACTGCCACCATGGTACTTTACCTGAGAAGTATTTCGTTCCAATTTTTAGAACATAAACCTTCTTAAGTACATATTCCATAACTTATCAATCCAGAATACACTCCAATTTGAATATGTTTGAGTATTTTGAAGTTGCCAGTGTTTTTTAATAACCAAGATATTAACATCATTTAGTATTGAGAGTTTCTCTTCATAGAATGTGTTTTCGATACTCTACAATAAAAAAACTAAAGGACAGAACCAAAAAGATGCCAGGTGTCCCTAGCTTTAATTATCTTCACTACAGATTCTGGAACTTCTTAACAAATGTCACCTCTCAAATACCAAGGCAAGAAGCATATGGAAAGGACAGGGGAAAATGATTATTCCTACTTTAAGGGCCTTAAACCCTTCTATGTCAAAAGCATTTTTACTGGTCAAATCAATTACACTAGAATAATAAAAACAGTACTGGACAGGAATCTGGGGGAACACCTAGCATTGCTATATGCATATGTGTTCTCTTATAACCAAGGAACTTTTCTCTACTTGACCTTATGCTTAAGAATAATAGGAGGTTCTGGACTGATGTCTCTAATGCCTTTTTCAACTCTAAGAAAACATGACACTGGGTCCTTTAATTTCTGCTATATCTCCTTGGAAGGAGCTGCTAACAAAGACAGAAATTGCTTCAAAGAAGATAACCCTAGAGACAACAACCCCAAATAAATAGGACTTGGCTTGATCATTTCTGAAGTAATTGAATAAAACTTCTCTAAATGACCCCATTACTGAAAATATTGTTATTCTTAAGGTCCAGAAGAAACACAGTGTCTGGATCTAATACATTTATCAGTATGCATATGGTAGAGGACAGAGGAAAATGAATCCTTTGTGGGAAGATAGAAATAAGAGAACATGGAGAACACTGCATTTTTCAACTCCCTTTAGTTTATGAAGCATTGCTATTTGCTCATTTGATCTTCACCACAACCTGGTGATGTAGAAAGAAAATATGTTATGGTCCTCATGCTACCATTGCAGAAAGGGATTCAGAGAGCCTGGAGGTATAAAGTTATACTGGCAGAGCAACAGAGTTGGATCTTTTCAATAGAGAACTATATTTAGAGGATTTTACCTGTTTTTTAAACCATTAAGGTGCTCATATTTGTAAGATACTTTTAAATTATAGGAACTGTTTTACAAACAACTTCTGCGAAGTTTTGATTGGTTGGAATTCTTACTTATTCATTCAATAAATACTTACTGACTACTTACAATGTGTCACACAAGCTTATTTATATCTCCATACTGAAGTGTATTTATTCCTAACTCCTGGATCTTCCCTCTAGTTTGAAGAGTCTTCTTGTTCTGAGATATTTTGATCTTGAGTTGAAATCTCTTCTTTGGATTTGAGTTAAATGGTTATTCTAATCTTTTTAATTCTACACCTTTAAAACAGGAAACAGAATAACCTAAGAGCTAAGAGTAAGACATTTGCCCCATTCTGTACTTAACTTCTTGGCAGGATAGCTAGTGGAGTTTTCACAAAACTACCTGCATAATCAAAGACAGAAGTAATTTATGTTACTCCAATGACTTTCAAGTTGCTATACCTATTTAGCTATTAAATCTCCAGGATAGATGAATGCTTTTTTAAGGTACCTTAAATACCACTATTCTTAATCTTTTAACATGTTATCAAATTGGCTAAGTAAATTCACCAATTTGAATTATAATGAATCCATGCTTATGCCAGACACTTACAGAGCAAGGAACTTTTAAAATGGTAATTTAACTTGTGTGTGTGTGTGTGTGTGTGTGTGTGTGTGTGTGTGTATGTGTGTGTGTGTGATATTTAACCCCTCTTGGTCCAAGAAAAAAAAAATGTCCTGGTGGAAGATAGAAACAAGTCCTGGCAGGTAACAGTAAAACGAATGTTTTCTCTACAGACCATGATGATACTTGTAATTACTGTCACCTAAATCAAAATGATTAAAGTAAAACCATGTCCTTCCAGATGCTCAGCATACACTTCCTCACAGTAAATTAAAGTCACCATTAAGCATCTGAAATGCCTATAATTTGAACCACAGATGCAAGAAAAGTCACTCAATTGTGAATTTGGTAGACCATATGTTGTTGTACCACTGTGGGTGTTTTGTTTTTTTTTTTTCCCCAAAACCCCGATTGCCCCCACTGGGATAATTTTTAAGAAGAATGACATTGACTTGTACTCACAGCTACTCCACGACTAAGAGGTAGCAAATTAAATTTGAAAAAACCTGCTTTGGCAAATAACACCTTTTAAAAATAAAATTAGTCCCATGTTTCAGGTTAGAACTGTTGAATCTACTGTTTATCATAAACATCTCTCTCCACACACAAATCAATAGCATCAAGATATAGAGAGCTTCATAAATGATTTAGGGTAATTCTAAAACTACTATTTAAAAAACCAGTTCCATTTCTTCCAACAAATGGAGCTATTTGCCAAGTAAACAGATTTGTTTAACTATGACCTGGTTTCCCTCAAGTGTCCATGCCTCTCTTCCAATGGAGAAATAGACAAACAGTGGTCAATCAAAAAATAAGGGAGACAGGGCATCTGGACAATCCACAAAGAGAATGATCACTCTCTGAATTATCAAATCGGATTGCCTTTTGACTAGCTTCAAAACATCAGAGAAACTCATGAGTCTTCTTGGGTGATTCACTGAGAACTAGCACAGAAGGTCCTTCTATAGATGCCTCAATCATTTTAAGAGCCCAGATATGAAAGAAAATTGCTTCCTGAATAGGCCATCAAGAAAGAGCTTCCTAGCTAGTTAGAATATATAAAATGGTATATAAAAATGGAAATCTGACCTAGTACAAATTCAAAACTTGAAAATTCAAGTATATTCTGAATTTAATTTTTTAATCTTTTTAAAATATTTTTAATCTTTGAAGGTACTTTTTATAAACCAGATAATATACCTTTTGTATCTATTTTTTCTGGGATAATGGTGGAGAAGGCTGGGATTGGTTACTGAATATTTGTTCTTCATAGAAAATGACTCTCCATCTGGTATTTTGGCAAAATATAAGTCAAATATTATCTTTTTAGGTATCTTTTCCAACATTTTCACAATTTCTAAGCCATAGTCTAATAATCAATGATGCTATTTTTAGAGAATGGAGGCCAATTTCCATGGAAACAAAATTGCTAACTTCTTCTGTAAACTTTCTACAGCTCTGACTCTCACACAATTCTAACTTAACTGTTAAAATCAGTTAAGAAGTTTCTGGGAAAAAAAATGCCAGTGCTCAAGCCCAACATCAAGGACAATTAAAATGACAATCTTGGGCATGTAACCCAATTATCAGTACTTTTTTTTTTTTAAGATTTTATTTATTTATTTGACAGAGAGAGATCACAAGTAGGCAGAGAGGCAGGCAGAGAGGCAGGCAGAGAGAGAGGGGAGGAAGCAGGTTCCCTGCTGAGCAGAGAGCCCGATGCGGGACTCGATCCCAGGACCCTGAGATCATGACCTGAGCCGAAGGCAGCGGCTTAACCCACTGAGCCACCCAGGCGCCCTATCAGTACTTTTTAAAAGCTTTCCAGGTGACACTAATGTGCAGCTAGGTTGAGAACCTCTGATTTGTTCAATACATTACTTTACTGATGAGACTGTAGTAGTTCAGAGAAGTTAAGTGTTTTTTTCTAAGTAACATAGGCTAATGTCAGAGTTAGGATAATACCTCTGTTTTTCTGCCTATGTGCAGCTAACTTTTTATGTCAAGTACAGTGTTATCTAGCATGTTTCACTTTATTATCAACTCTTTGTATAATTTATGTATAATAAAATGTACACATTTTAATGTGCAGTTTGATAAGTTTTGTTTTATCATACATAACTATGTAACTTAGGGATGTGGAACATTTCCAACACCCCACAAAGTTTCCTCACGCCATTTGATAGCAATTCTACTCTACCTCCTGCCCTAGGAATTCTAATTTCTATTGCTACAGATTAGTTTCATTTGTTCTGCATCTTTACATGAATGGGGTGCGGTGGGGAGAACTAGCGTGTGCTCTTGTGTCTGGCTTCTTTTGCTCGGCTAAATATTTTTGAGATTCATCCATGTTGTTGCTTTTATTAGTAGTTCTCTCTTTTTATTGTTAAGTAATACTCCTTTGTATGAGCATACCAAAATGTATAAATAACCATTTATCTGTTGATGGATATTTAAGGTGTTCTTAGTTTGTTGTTATTACAAATAAAACTGCTATGAACATTCATACAAAAGACTTTCTGTGGACATGTTTCTCTTCTGGGTAAATGCCTAAGAGCTGATTTTCTGAGTCACATGGTAAGTTTATATTTAACTATATAAAAAATTGTCACACTGTTTTCCAAAGTAGTTGAACCGTTTTATACTCCTACTAGAATCTATGACATTTCTAGTTGCTACATATTCTTTCCAACACTTGGTATTCGTTTTCTATTGCTGCCATAACAAATTATCCCAAGTTTGGAGACTAAAGCAATGCAAATTTATTATCTTCTGGTTCTGTAAGCCAGAACTCTGACACAGATCTCAATAAGCTAAAAACCAAAGTGTTGGCAAGGCTCTGTTTCTTTCTGAAGGCTCTGGTGGAGATCCATTACCTACTCATTCAGGTTGTTGGCAGAATTCAGTAATGTTGTACGATCAAGATTCTCATTTTCTCACTCACTGTAAACTAAGGACTGTTCTGTTCTAGAGGCTATTACATTGGCTTGTAGCCGTCTTCCTCTATTTTCAAGGCCAGCAACCACCAGTGAGTTGAGAACTTTTCCCATGACATCTCTCTTACCCATTCTCATTCTTCTACTTTTAAGAGTTTATATGATTAGACTAAGTCTCAAACAATCCAGGATGATCTCCCTATTTCAATCCCATCTGTGACCTTAATTCTTTTTTGTCGTGCAAATTAACCTATTCACAAGTCCCAGAGATGAGGATATAGACATCTTTGTGCAATCATATTGAGGCTGCCGCACCCCCACACTAGATCTTTATGCTACTATTGTCATTCCTTTAACTTCTTAATCTGTTATAAACTCCACTTCACAATGTTATTTATTTTCCTTTAAAATCAGCTATCTTTCATAAAAGGCCACAAATTTCATAATTTTATTTGTATGAGATGTTAGAATAGGCAAACTGAGAGATAGAGAAAATAGTTTAATGCTTTCCAAGGGTCAGGTAGGTGAGTGGAGGAGGGGAGGACTCCTAGTGGGTACAGTGCTGCTTTTTGAGGTGATGAAATGTTCTGGGATTGGACAGCGGTGAATATATTTAAAACTATTTTACACTTTAAAAGGGTGAACCTTATGGTATGCAAATTATATCTCAACTAGAAAAACAGAAAAAGCAGTTGTCTTAGTAGGAAATTAGGAGAAAAAAAATCAGGTCTTTCACCAACCTCTCTATAAGGAATCAGCCCAGCTGCCCTGTTTCTGGCACTACCACATACTGTACTGCTGGAGGCTATAGTGAGTAAACCTAAAAATAGGAAGTATTAATGCTTGACTGGACATTGAACAATAGATACAAGCCAAGCCCAGTTCAAAAAGAATGATGAAGTTAACATTTGAAGATAACTCCATTGCCTCTGTTTAGTTTAGGGTTGCTGTGTGTGTGTGTGTGTGTGTGTGTGTGTGTGTGTGTGTGTGAATATACACATATATATTTGATTTATATATTTGATAAAAATATATGTAGTGTATAAAGTATACCAGTCTTCAACATATAGCTTAATGTATTTTTATATGTATTATGATTACTTTTTCTTTCCCTGTTGCACTGACTAGGTCTCCAGTAAAATATTGAAGAGCAATGGTAATAGTGTACATCCTTGTCTTACTCTTTTTTTAAAAAAGATTTTATTTATTTATTTGACAGACAGAGATCACAAGTAGGCAGAGAGGCAGGCAGAGAGAGGGGGAAGCAGGCTCCTGAGAGCCTGATGCGGGGCTCGAGCCCCAGGACCCTGAAATCATGACCTGAGCCGAAGGCAGAGGCTTTAACCCACTGAGCCACCCAGGCGCCCCGTCCTTGTTTTATTCTTGACCTCAGGGGGAAAGCCCTCAATATTTCACCAGCAAGTATAATGTTAGTTATAGACTTTTTTAGCTTTTAATCTATCAGGTTAAGAAAGCATCTTTCTACCTAGCTTGCTCTTTGTTTGGTTCTTAACTATCTTAATAACTTATTATCATGTAGAAATAAGTCCATGGTGTCTCAGCTGTAGTAATAAATTTAATCACTCAATAAATAGCAAATAACATCTACTTAGTAGTGCTATTTTTACATACAAGGATCCAAAAATAAATAACAAGATATAGTTCTTGTCCTGTGCCACCTCACAGTCAAAATGCTATGGGATTACTAAGGAGACAGAAACTGACTTCAGTAGAGAGGCATCAAGGAAGGATTCAGAGAAAGTAATATCTGAGTCAAAACTTGGAGGCAGATAAGGTGAGCAAAGAACATTCTGGGTAGAAATCACAGCTTGGAGATGTGAAAGAACATGAAGTGTGAAATAACAGTGTTATCTCAAAAGGAGCACTGAGGAAAAGTGATGGGACATGAGGCCAGAAGGGAAGTAGTATAGTGCAGGCTATAAATTATGAAACTTGTTAATAAGCTTAGACTGGATCCTGTGGACAAAAAGGAGCCACTGAAGTATTTTAGAAAGATCATTCTGCTGACACTGTAGGTGTAAAATGGACAATGAAGATTACAGTTAAGAAACTAGTTAGGAAGCCAGTGGTGAGGATGTAAAATAGGGAAATTGTTCAAGAGAAAAGGGTATTAGAGAGTGAGCTTTTGGGTAACAACTGAGCTGATGGCCAAGTTAGAGATAGAGAGTGAGGGAGAGAAGGAATCAGTGTTTCTTCCCTGGTTACCTAGGTGATTGATAACCTAAACAAAGTTACAAGGGATTTTAAAGGGTTCAGTTCTGGATATGCCAAGTCTGAAAAAGGTCACCAAGTAGGATGTCTAAAAGGAAGCTGAAAATGTTGGCCTCACACTCCTGATTATGATTTAGGATCAGGCCTGGTGAAGTCTCTGATCCAGAATATGGATTAGTGGAATAAATCTAGGATTGGTGCTAACAATTTAAGGGATTTACAGCAAACTGTAGGTCTAGAAGGTCTGTTAGGCACCATGCCATCCCCCATTTAGTAGTTAGGATCTTTGATCCACACGTGTCTGGCCACTGGAGGGTTCCAAGCCCCCTTAAATCACTCTTTTCTGGGCTTTGATCCTGAATTATTTTCATCATTGTCCTTTGGCCCTTTATTATCTTGGCCTCTGACCCAGCTATCCTGGCCTATACCTAACTTTAACGCAAATATGGAATAACCCCCTTGAGATCTCATTCTACTACAATACAAACAGATAAAAACTCAAATACAATTTTAGGAGACTTAGAAGAGTTATGTGGATGACTTCTGAAGGTATTCTTGAATGAGTGGCATGGCACTTAAAGAGTGTATCACACAGCAAAATAACTTAAAATTTCTCTTTACCCATCCATCACTTCGAAGACTCTATATCAATGACAAATCTCTTCTCTTTTACCTTCACTCCCATGTTCTTAATACCCACTGCTGTAGTCCACTCCCTGATACTTTGGTCTCTATTTCTTTTTTTTTTTTTTTTAAGATTTTATTTATTTATTTATTTGACAGAGATCACAAGTAGGCAGAGAGGCAGGCAGAGAGAGAGAGGGAAGCAGGCTCCCCATTGAGCAGAGAGCCCAATTCGGGGCTCTATCCCAGGACCCTGAGATCATGACTGAAGCCTAAGGCAGAGGCTTAACCCACTGAGCCACCCAGGCGACCCTAGTCTCTGTTTCTACATGGATTGTGTATGTGTGTGTGTGTGTGTGTGTGCGCGCGCGCACTTGCATGCTCGTGCCAAGATACACACACATACAATCACTGATCCCCAAATCTCTCCCAAGGGAAAGGATGAGAAGAAACGGGTATATAATAAGTATGTTATACTTAGTTGAAATGTAATAACTAAATGCAGATTTATACTTGGCTAAAGAAATGGAAAGGTAGGGATGTTACGTGGAAATGAGAAGAGTCACCAAGGTTTGGGATTAAAGAGGACAGGCTGCTGGGACCGTAAAGTAAAGGTAGGCAGGAGGAGCATAGCTGGAATGTTATACTTTGTCAGAAAGAAAGATTCACAAAGCACATCAAGGGAGAACTCTCAATATAAAATCCTAGACTTGATAGAGCCCCATTCTTTTCTCTCTCATGGTGGGTGGTGGAAGGAAATAGGGAAATTCTATCTTGCTTGGTGAAGTAGTCTCAGCCACCAGGGGCTCATCATCCCTCTGTGGAGAGCAACAACATGTGGGGACATGTATGTTTGGTAGGGTGGCCAGGAAACCCCTTCCAGGGTGATTGGGAAATAATGACCATTCCTGTCTCAAAGATTCCTCACCCAGCTAGTCTTCTTCAGACCAAACACAAACACCAAAATTCAAAGAAAGAACGCACATTCCTTTTAGAAAAGGTCAGAGAATTTCTCACTGAGTAATATCACCTGGGAGCACCAGATTTTGTTTCCCTGCTACTGTAAAAGGGTATGATGGGCACTTACAGATTCAGACCTTCAGAAGGAAGGTATACATGAAGTATCCCTCTTTTCTAACCCCTTTGCACTCTCCCCAATTTCTTCTCCTGCATTTAATAGCTCCTTCTAGACACCCCCAGTCTAGTGTTCACATCCATCCTTCCAGAATCTCTACTGCTCTTCACTGGAGTTTCCTCCTCTATGTTCTTTCTGGTGTCATAAACTCAAGCTTTCCAGGCTTTGCAGACTCCAAAGGGGAATAAGTATGCTCTAAATTTACACATTGAAGAGAAAGAAGTGCCTTGATTCAATTTCTCTACTAGCAAGAATTGTGGCGAACTTCCTCTGGCCCCAAGAAGCAAGCACATTCATCAAAGCAAGCATTCATTTTCACTCACTGCACACTCCCTCCAGCCCCACTCCACAACCTCACCAACTAGTCTCATATGAAGAAAGCATATTTCATGGGAAACCGTAATGCTGACATCATCATGCTAAGCAGCATTTGGCCCCTTCCATTATGAGAGTCACAACTTGAGTCTGAATGACTCCATTTTTATGAATGGCTCCATCTGCAGGTGGCTCTCACTCCAATTAGGCTCCACTCTCATAAAGGAAATAGACCAGCATGCATTTGTTAGGTCTCAGTCCATTTTGCAACAATAGCTGCCATTTATTGATATGTAATTCACTTTGCACACTTAATTTTATGTGATCCTCACAGTGACCCAGCAAGGTTCACATTGTTAAATATTTCATGAAGAAACTGAGGCTCAGAGAATTAGAAAACTGTCCAAGGTCTCACAGAGGGTGAACAATGGAGCTAGTATTTGAGCCCAGATTTATCTGTCTCCAAAATCCATGATCATATCACTGTATTGTGCTGCCTCTTAGCATGAGGTGAGCAAAGATGAAACTAAAGGAAATATCATAGGATTCTGGACTCTTAAACTGGATGCCTATGTGCTTGTTAGCTTTTTGGGGGGGAAGTGAAGCAGAATCCTTTACTCTTCTCCCCTTCCTCCCTTCTTTTCTCTCTTCCTTTCATTTTAAAACACCAATAGTAAACACAGAAGAATCAGAAATGATAGTGTAAAACTGCCTCAAACCAATGTCTGGGTAAATAGCTATGAAAATATTCAATTGTTTTATGATCCCATTTAGAGTGAACATTATATTTATCCCTTTTCCCCTGAATACACATTAAGGTAATATTGAACTTTTGGTAAAAATTATGCCATACATCTGTGCTGACAGCTTGTTTCCTGAACACAAATCTTTATCTACTACTTTCAGCTTTCAATATTTTCCCCAAAGAAGTAAGTTAGGACATTAAAAGGTCCAGAAAGAAACATAAAACAGATGGGATTAGATTTCTGTGGAGGAATGACAGCCATATTAAATTTAATGGAAACCTAGCTAGAAAGAAGTCTGAAAGGAAAACCCATAAAGCATACATAGGAAGGGCCCTGGCTTGGGATGGAATCTCAAAAGCATACAATATCTGACTTATAACTGTAGGTTGTCCTTGAAGTTGGTGTTCTTTAAGATGGAGTAAGCAATTGATAATGGGCCATCACTGTGAAATAGGGCAAATATTTCCAGCCATTGAACTGATGAACAGACAAGCACTGATATTTTGTGAGTTTAGTATTTATTCCTTTCATTTCCCATCCCGAGCAAGTGAAAAGCCTAGAGCTGTAACACAGGAAGGGCTCCCAGAATATGTGGCTAAAGCCACTGGTTGTGGCTGTGGTCATGGAGCAAAGAAGTAAATCTAGAGTGCTGGACTGAACTAAGTTCAGGGAACAAGAACCCACTAAAGTTTGAAGAATCAGCAACAGGCTTGGCCTTGCTAGTTCAAGAGGTTGAACTTGGAGGTGATGCTTTGCAGACAGAGGGACTCTTTTCTGTAGTCTTAGCCAGTAGCCAAGAAGAAAGGTATAGGTAGAGTCTACAATTAGCTCAGGATGGTACCAGCAGCAGCATATGACCTTATACAATATAATAAGTGAATCCTTTTCTTTCCTGTTTATTCAATCCTTCCCTCTTAACTGTACTATTGCTACCAATATTTAAATACCCTCTGGCCTCTCTCGTTTAATAATAATAAATCCTGGGGTGCCTGGGTGGCTCAGTGGGTTAAAGACTCTGCCTTCGGCTCAGGTCATGGTCTCGGGATTCTGGGATCGAGCCCCACATCGGACTCTCTGCCCATCAGGGAGCCTGCTTCCCCCTCTTTCTCTCTGCCTGCCTCTCTGCCTACTTGTGATCTCTGTCAAATAAACAATAAAATTAAAAAATAATAACAATAATAATAATAAATCCTATTTAATGTTTTTCCTTTTACCCACCATTTCTCCCTTTCTCTGCACAATGAAATTTGTCAAGACTCTATATCCTCACATTTCCTCACATTCCATTAAAGACCCATTTCATTTTGGCTCTTGTTCCTCAAACAAAATGGCTCTTTCTGGAGTTAACTGTGACCATGATACTGCTAAATTCAGCAGAAAATTTTCAGTTCCCACCTTATTTTGTGCTGAGCAGCATTAACACCCACCCCTTTGCCATTGATTACTCTTTCTATCTTGAATCACCCTCTTTCTTTGGCTTCTATGTCCCTCCCCGCCTTCCCCACTATTCAGGTTTTCCTTGTACCTCTCTGTCTGCTCTTAATCAGCCTCTTTGCCAGTTCTCCTCCTCCAACCACTACATGTTAGAGTTGGTTAGAGGTCAATGTCAAGACCTCTTTTTTCATTTTATACTATTTTGCCAGGCCATCTCATCCTTCCCCATGACTTCTATTGCCAGTGCTGATGACAGACCTTTCCTCTGAGTCTTAAGTGGATATCTAACTGCTTATGCAACATGTTCTCTTGGATCTAAGGCTCTCAAATGCATTATGTGTAAGCCTAAATTCATTATCTTTTCTTTCATATGTGGTTCTGTCCAGTGTGATCTCTCTTGGTGAATGGTATTAATATTCACCTAGTTGCTGAAAAGCTCTGTGGAAGTCATTCTTGATACTTCCTCCTTCCTTGTACCACATACCCAATTCATTAACAAGTAATACAGATGTTTATTTCTTAAATGTATCCTCAATCCTTTCTTACCCATTCTCCTTTATCTACATAGTCAATATCTCAATTCAGACATGATTTCTTACCATGGCACTGCAATAGCATCTCAACTTCACTTTTACTAATCCCTCACATCCAATCTATGTATCTTGCCAAAAAACAAATCTGATCACATTCCTACCTTCCTATCTTCATGTGTGGTTAAAGCCATTCAAAAGCCCCTCCTTTGCTTTGCGGTTAAAGAGCCACATGTGTAACATACTCTATAAAGCTACGTATAATCTAGCCTCTACCTACATTGCCCCTTTTCTAACTCCACTCTTCCCTCATATTCTTCAGCATGTAGTATTCTTTTTATTTCTTGATTCCTCCATGTTTTCTCTTCCTCAAGGCCTTGACACACATATTTTCCCCTTGCTAGAACATTCTCCAATCACCCTTCACATGTCCATAATAGACTCTTGTGGAAGACCAGTATGCCCTTGCAATTCGTACTTTGAAGAACTAAAATGCTGGCCTACTCTCTGAGCTAAACCTGTTATGCTGAGTGAACCCCAAGAAGATCCACATGCTTTTAACAACACTTAGGCCATTTTTAAATTAAATTAAAGTTTAAATTACCAAACTTTAAAAAAAAAAAAAAGGAACACTGGAGCACTTGGGTGGCTCAGTCAGTTAAGCAACTGACTCTTGATTTTGGCTCAGGTCATAATTTCGGGGTCTTGGGATCAAGCCCCACTTCAGGCTCACTCACTGCAGGGCTCTGCTTTTCCCTACCCCTCTACCCTTCACCCCCTAAAATAAATAAATAAACCCTTTAAAAAAAGGCAAAATAAAACAATATGACTTCCTTGGAGCTTTATTAATTTCTTCATATTTTACACACTATTGCAGATTAGCCAGGATTTTAACTGTCATTCTTAACTAGATTAAGTAGGAAGTTTTAAACAAAAATTAGTTACTCAGAGATATGAAACAATTCTGTATTTTATAACAACATTTTCAGTAAATGTTATTTACTTAGCATACACTTTAAAATGATATTGACTAGAAGCAGGTAAAACAAAACTCTTGTCTCTGGCCCTCTTGATACCAAGCAAGTTGAAATAATAGGTCTTGGTCCTAAAGAAAAGGCTTGAAGCAGGCAAGGAGAACGAGTTAATGAGATCTTGTAAAATGAACCCCAACAGTCATGGACAGCTGTTCTCAGAGCCTTAATGAACCCTACACCTTTATAGATCATGGACTGAAAGAATCTGACTCCCAATAGAAGGAGGCAAGTCCTGACGCCATGGAAATGGCTTTGCTGGTATAAATAACAGGGATCTGTTATAATAAGATTACCTGTTTGTAAAATGCCTATTTATCTTCATTATGTTGTTTTTTGGAGGAGAAAGATGATGGTGAGTGTTGGTGTGTAAGATGACAGAGTTAGAAAAGGAGAATGGCATCTCTGACCTAGGATGGAACCTGCTTTAACTCAATGGGTTTATTCAACAGCCAAATGGAGCCCATAATGCTGATTGCCAGTGTTTCACTCTCTTTAATGCTATAAGCAAGTATTCAGCAAAATAATACAAGGATGAATTCATACCTGGGTTTAAAATGTTATAGTTTGTCCAAAAGAATAAAATGATAGTTTTCATCTGGTAGTTTCAATCTGATAATTTTCATTGATTCACTGATTCATCTATTCATCCATTCACCAAATACTGAGTAGGCATTGGCTATAAAGCAGTGGACAAAATAGACTCTATAGCTACTGTGACAGGGATTTGAGTCAATGGGGCAGACAACAAGATAAACATTAAAATAAATATGATTAAAAATGTAATAAATGCTTCACAATGGAAGAAAAAGTTACCACAAGGGAAAATAATGGGAAGAACCTGTTTCAGAGACAAAAAGATAGCTTTTAAACTGACCCATGAAGACTACAATGGAGCCAGCCCTGCAAAGGAGGAGGTGCAATGGGGATAGCTAATCAATTTCATTTTTTTAATCTTGATTTTCATTTGAAGGGAAATATAATTATAAAATACTCTTTTAATCAAAATCAAGTAATTCCAAAATATATAAGAAAAAAGTGACTGCTTTTTGCCTGTCTCCATACAAAAACTTCATTTTCTGGAAGGAAGTGTGGTTAACGGGTTGGGTGTGTTTGAAAAATTCTTACCTGATCATTTCCCATTTGGAGGAATACAAACCATAAGGCTCTTTCTTTGGAAAGAATGAGCAGACTGACCCTAAAGTAACAAAGGCAGCATATTACTAATATCAGAACATCTTTGCAGTATATACCAGTATGCTTCCAACTGCATAATAATTTGCATCTGTGAATAATCAGGGGACATAAAGTTCTGTACAATCTGCACTCTGATAATCATGTTTCCAGATCTTTCAGAGACTTACTTGAAATAAAGTTTATAACTGTTATCTTTCTGAAAACTACTAGAGCTGGTAAAAATTTTTACTGCTTGTTTTGGCAGCTCAAATCTTGGTTTTGGGTCATTCAAGTTGCCTTTGCTTTTGCTCACATTTTATTGATTTTGCATTGGTGGTGAATACAGAAATTTTAAAAGCCCCAAAGTGGACATACAAGGCATATCACATTACTAAATGCTAGCAAACAGATGACATTCAGAATATCTAATTGATATTACTCTGTATTTCACTAGATCAAAAATATACTTCAAAACAGCCTGGATTCATTTTAGAAGTATAGTAAGGAAAAAAAAAAAAGTCAACTACAGACTCATGCTATATCCCATAAGGAGAAATAAATCCAAATTTCTAAAATAGAGGATGCTGAGTTAGCTCAGCTTCATGTGAACTGGGAAGTATTCAGGACCAAGAGTTATTTATTTCCTAAAATGGAGTGCTATACGCAGTGAGCCTGAATTATGAGGAGTTCTGAATTATGAGTCTCAGGGGAAGCCCAACCACAGGGAAAGAAAAGTTGTGGTCCAGAGACATATGTCCTTGACCCCCCAAGAAAAAGTACCCAAAATGTGTGACTTATTTTTTAACTATTTACAGAATTGTTAAATATCACACACATATAGAAAAGTGATAAAATCTAAATATGTGCTTAATAAGTGTCACCTGTGTGACTACAAACCAGAGCAAGAGACCATGACCAATATCCCTACAGAGAACAAACTGATGGTTACCAGAGGGGGATGGGGTGGGAGATGGGTAAAATGGGTGAAGGGGAGATATAAGCTTCCAGTTACGGGATGAATAAATCATGGGAATAAAAAGCACAGCATAAGGAAAATAATCGATGGTATTGTAATAGTGTGTATAGGGACAGATGATAGCTACACTTGTAATGACCAAAGCATAATGTATAAACTTGTCCAGTCACTATGTTGTATACCTGGAACTAATGTAACATTGTATGTCAACTATGAAGGGAAGGGAAGGGAAGAGAAGGGAAAGAAAAGGAAAGGAAAGGAAAAGGAAAGGAAAGAGAAGGGAAGGGAAAGGAGGGGAAAGGAAAAGGGAAGGGAAGGGAAGGAGAAAATGAAGGGGAAAGGAAAGGAAAGGAAAGGAAAAGATATGAAAGGAAAGGAGAAACCATTATCAATTTCCCAGAAGCTTCCCATGTATTCCTTCCCAATCCCAATCTCCTTCCTTCCCTCAAAGGTTACCCTTTTTCTGGATTTTCTGATTACCACCACTTCTCTTTTCTTAATACTTTTGCTACCTAATTATCTACCCCTAGAGTTTAGTGATGATGCATGTTTTTGAGTTTCATATAAATGGATTCATACTGCAAGTGTTCTTTTGTGTCTAGCTTCTATCACTTGATATCATGCAGTTGCATGTGGCTGACAGTCATTTATTTTTATTGCTGTAAAATATTCCATTGTATGCTATATAGTAACATTTTTATCCCTTCTGCTATTGATGGGAATGCAAGTAGTTTGTATATTTTGGAAATAATGTTGCTGTAGACATTCTTCTACATTTTTCCTGGTACACCTATACACCTGTTACCACATTAAGGGTGGGACTGCCAGGTGATGGGTTACGTTTATATTTAATGTAACTAGAAAATGTCAAAGTAATTGCATCAATTTACCCTTCCACAGGGAATGTAAGAAAGTTGTCATTGTTTCATATTATCACCTATATTTGCTATTATCAGACTTAATTTTTGCCAGTTTGGTGGGAATATAGTGTTACAAGATAAATTTCTCTCTTTCTTAGAAATCCTATGCACTATTAGTTAAATCTAAATTTCATAAATAAAAATAGAAAAAAAGTTGAATATAGATAAAAGAAAAAAATATGTATTTTGTATTGATACTAGAGTGAATATTTAATAAGGCAGTATGGCAATCAGTGTATTTCTTTTTCAACTGAACCCATTATTCTAACCCTGTAATTTGGGGATGAAGCAAGAAGAGATATAGTATGCCTGACACCTCATAATTTGTGCCTATCTTAGTAAATATACTTAAATTGACAATAAAATAAATAAATGAATGTTCTGCCAAGTGTTAAATGTGATCTCATTTACGTAGACATGTTTAACTCTTTATTGTTTTCCATTGATTTGTCTATTCTAGTGATGATTCCACATTGTTTCAACCACTAGAGTTTTATGATTGTTTTGCTATCTAGTAGGGCATGGCATTTGTCTTAGATTCTGCTAAAGTTAAAGCCATTTTTCCTTTTGGACAATACTGCACCTTGATTCTTTTTAAAAACATAACGAGCTAAAATTTTAAACATTAAGACACAGACATTGATCAGGGAATTTTACTTTCCCTTTATGTCTTATCATGCAGAAAGCCAGGTAATAACCATATTTTATATTCTGCCTCCAATTCTTTGGAATGTGAGATTCTTCTGTAGTCTGAGTCTGGCCTACTCTGAACCCTAGAGCTAGCATTGCTCTCCCATGATGGGGTGGACCACAGATGGCTGGTTCACACTTGCAGCCAAGTTTCTGCAAGCATAACTGAGGTACTGAACTACAGGGAGTTTTCTCTTCTATGAACATTGTATATAACTTCATTTACTTAAAAATTCTTGTCTTCACATATGTCTTGAAAATT
Organism: Taxidea taxus jeffersonii; assembly: GCA_003697995.1. Classification (NCBI taxonomy): domain Eukaryota; kingdom Metazoa; phylum Chordata; class Mammalia; order Carnivora; family Mustelidae; genus Taxidea; species Taxidea taxus. Next base: position 20,733 of record RCUC01112128.1, on the reverse strand, counting down.
TCTTATGGGTATGTTCTTAGGTTTTCGAACTATTTTAATATTATAAGCAAGATCTTTTCTTCTATTACACATTTATTATTTCTGCTGTAACTGATTTTTCTTGCGTCAATCTTTTGGGAGTGTGTTCATTGAAGAAAAACATACTGCTGCTATAGACTGAATGTTTGTATCCTCTACAAACTCATATATTGAAACCTAATTCCCAATGTGATGATATTGGATGTGGGACCTTTGGGAGGTGATTAGCTCATGAGGACAGAGCCCTCATGAATGGGATTAGTGACCTTATAAAAAAGACTTTAATGATAGAAAATGGTGCACATTACAAACACCTGTTCCTGTTAGTCTAGTTTGGGAGCAATGGTGGGAACACTAACAAAGAACAGCTGGGATTTCAGTGGTATTTTCCTCCTCTCATATCCCAGGAAGTTGGACAGCTCTCTACTCACCTTCGAAGACGCCAACATTTCCCTCAGTGATTATGTGGGGGAAAAGGTAGTCAGTGACCCCTGGGGAACCATTCTGCTGTCAAAGTTTTAAAAAAACCGACTGTCCAATCACATCCTTCTCCTGCATACTCCCCTGAAGCCTGTTTCAGTGCTTTGAACAAAAGATGGTCTGAATCCAAACACTATTATGGAAATCTTTACAAATCTAGCATAATTTGGGCAGGAATTCTTCCAAATCTCTAGCAATCACAGTAAGGCAACATGCCTATGGTTTTTCAATTGATTTTCAGTATCTTCTCTGTATCTTTCAAATTAGTATTTAAAAGTCTGTCATTTAAAAAGTTAGTCTTTTTAAAGTAACAATATCTTTGTTAAGGAAAGCTTTCATTAAAGGTACCAGAGAGGAAAAAAAAGGAGAGAGAGAGAGAGAGAGGGAGAGAGAGAGAGAGAGGGGTACCAGAGAGTTATTAAAAACTTCTGAGGGAATAATGACTGACTGACTGAAGCTACCCATAAAAACCCTATACATCTTTTTATCTAAAGGATTTCTCTCTCCAGTTTCCAAATTAAGCAATCTACATTGTCTTTATGAAGAACTACCATTAAGTTGGTCTCTACCTGCAATACCACTGAAAATAAACCCTTGTAGTGTTTCTACAGTGAAATCATTGGATTCCTACTCATTTCTAAGCCTTACATGATTTGTCACCTTTCCAAGCTACCAGACAGATACTCAAAACCCAATTTTATGTGCACACACTCTATTACTCTCATCTTGTCATGAATTTTTATTCCTTACTGTGAAGCTTCTTTTTCCTTTAAGGGAAAATCTGTGCAGAGAGCCCAAACATATACATCCTATTATAAAGCATACTACCCAATTGCAACCATGATGCTTTTCTTTTCTTTTCTGTAAACTAAAGGAAAACAAAGCTAGCCATTTGTACTAAGAGATTTAAATATCTGTTATATCATCTTGTGACCATGGATTTCCTCTTGACCAAGTTTCCAGGAAAGAGGCAGATAAGCCAATCAAACACAAAGTGAATATTAGAATCCAGAAGCTAAATGGTGATACAGAGATGAGTTGCCCTGTTGGGCTCATCTAGGGATAGACTCATGAATCAGGCAGATCCTAGAATAATAACTAGGAGTAATTACATGGGGAGATAATGGAATTGGGCATTGTTCTGACATCATACTTTCTGGCCAAGGTTTACATGTAACATTTTTATTTTTTAAATTAAAAAAAACCCAAACTTATTTAAATTCAACTTAATTAACATATACTGTATTATTAGCTTCAGAGGTAGAATTCAATTATTGATCAGTTGCATTCCTTCAAGGGCCCTCTTTAATGCCCATTACCCACTTACCCCATCCCCCCACCAACCTCCCCTCCAGCAGCCCTCAGTCTGTTCCCTATGGAACAGTTTGCTCCCTAGGGTTTGCTTCCCTCTATGTTTTCATCTTATTTTATTTTCCTTCCCTTCCCCTATGTTCATCTCTTTTGTTTCTTAAATTAAATGAGTGAAATCATACGATATTTGTCTTTCTCTGAGTTACTTCGCTTAGCATAATATATACTAACTATCCACATTGTTGCAAATGGCAAGATTTCATTTTTTTATGGCTGTGTAATATTCTGCTGTGTGTGTGTGTGTGTGTGTGTGTGTGTGTGTGTGTGTGTTTATAAATATATAAACCTATATAGATATAAAAGGTCTTCTTTATCCATTCATCTGGTGATGAACATCTGAGCTCTTTCCATAGTTTAGCTATAGAGGACACTGCTGCTATAAACACTGGGGCGCATGTGTCCCTTCAAATCACTATGTTTCTATCCTTTGGGTAAATACCTAGGAGTCTAATTGCTGAGTTACAGGGTAGCTCTATTTTTAACTTTTTGAGGAACCCCCATACTGTCTTCCAGAGTGGCTGCACCAGCTTGCATTCCAACCAACACTGTAAGAGGGTTCCCTTTTCTCTGCATCCTCACCAACATCCATTATTTCCAGAGTTGCTCATTTTAGCCATTCTGACCAGTGTGAGGTAGTATTTCACTGTGGTTTTGATTTGTATTTCCCTGATGCTGAGTGATGCTAAACATTCTTTCATGTGTCTATTGGTCATTTGTATGTCTTCTTTGGAGAAATGTCTGATCACATCTTCTGCCCATATCTTGACCAGATTATTTGTGTTTTGGGTGTTGAGTTTGATAAGTTCTTTATAGATTTTTAGATACTAGCCCTTTATCTGATAAGACATTTACAAATATATTGTCCCATTCTGTAGGTTGCCTTTTAGTTTTCTTGACTGTTTCCTTAGCTGTGCAAAAGCTCTTTTTCTTGGGGCACCTGGGTGGCTCAGTGGGTTAAGCCTCTCTGCCTTCAGCTCAGGTCATGATCTCAGGGTCCTGGGATTGAGCCCCACATCTGGCTCTCTGCTCAGCAGGGAGCCTGCTTTCCTCCCTCTCTCTGTCTGCCTCTCTGCCTACTTGTGATCTCTCTCTCTGTGTCAAATAAATAAATAAAATATTAAAAAAACCTCTTTTTCTTGATAAAGTCCTAATAGTTCATTTTTGCTTGTTTCTCTTGTCTTTGGAGATGTGTCTAGCAAGAAGTTGCTGTGGCCAAGGTCAAAGAGATTTCTGCCTGTGTTCTCCTCTAGGATTTTGATGAATTCCTGGCTCACATTTAGGTCTTTCATTCACTTTGAGTTTATTTTAGTGTATGGTGTAAGAAAGTGGTCCAGTTTCATTCTTCTGTATGTGGCTGTCCAATTTTCCCAACACCATTTATTGAAGAGACTGTTCTTTTTCCACTGGATATTCTTTCCTGCTTTGCGAAAAATTAGTTGACCTTAGAGTTGATGGTCCATTTCTGGGTTCTCTATTCTGTTCCATTGATCTATGTGTCTTTTTGTGTCAGTACCATACTGTCTTGATGATTACAGCTGTGTAATACATGTACCTTTTTTTATAAGAAGTCTGTTGTTGTGAACTTTCTGAGCAACATACTGTTGGCATCTAGGTCATGACAATAATTAGGCATTTTGACTGTTGGTGGGCCAAATAAAATTGCAACATTCCACAGTGATTTTATTCAAAGTCTGTCCATATGGGATAAGCATTTGGCATAAACTCTTGAGCAGCACAAACACAGAGAACCTACCAGCATTTTAAGTCTAGTACAATGCCTGGCACACAGTGGGAACAACAAATGTTTACTGAATAAATGACTGACTGAATGACACAGTGAGTTTAGTTCTCCCCCAAAGACCTTCTAGTCTTCAGTTTGCTGTTATAGGACTGACCTCTTGTGTGAGGAAGGGAAGTTGAAGTCAATTCTCTGAGAGGTTTCCATTCTATTCCCCTAACTGTTCAGTATAGGCCAGAAAATCCCAATTCCCTTTCTAGCCAAATGGGATCAGAGCCGATAGGACCCCACAGGGCTGGTCTAATGGAAGGAGCTCTGTTCAGATCTGTGAGACTTCCAAAGTCAGGGGAGTTGATCAAGCTCAGATTGGTGGGGGGACCCTGTGTATTGCTTTCTAATAATCCAGAAAGGGGAATCAGAATAGATGCTCCAAACCCAGAATCAGGAGAGGATGTGGGAGACCAGGGAAAAGATCATGAAAAAACGGGGATTAGGAACCAAAGAGTCAAGAAAAGGGCAGACCTTGCTGAGTAAGTGGAGGTCATATACAATTACCTAGGTTCTTGTAGGTCTGTGTAGTGTGGTGTGTCAAGGCAGGCCTAGTAGGCCAAGGACAGGTGACAGGGCAGACATGTCCTAGGACCTTATATACTCAGCACTGGTTTTTAGTAACTTGAGTGGTGATTCTGGTCTCTGTCTATACCTCAGTAGACGTGGCCTTAGTGGACTTTTAGGTCTAGGACCAAAACATGGAAAACAACCTGTCCCTCATTTCTTCACAAAGCCTTAGGGAAAAGGACATGGGTGAATGTTAGTGGAGAAAAGAACAGAGTGAACTACTGGTGCCTAAGATGACTTAGTAATAACAAAGCCAGACTTGCAGCCCCAGATTTTGCTCATTAAGCTTCAGAAATCAGTATTTTTTATTTCTCAAGAGGAAAAGACAATGAAAATGACCTGTTAGTTTTCCTAAATTAATTCACTACTTGCAAACTAATAACCTTGTGATTAATTTTTCTGACTAAATCTCGATTTCTTCCATGCAAATCTGCCCATTAATTTACTATGATTCCCAACCAGTATATGATATGATATGATATGATATGATATGATATAGTATAATATTAGAATGGGAGTTCCAATTACAATTTAGTAGAAGTGTTCATTACTCAGAAAATAATCTTGATGCTCACAGACATCACCTTGTAGAAAAAGAAAAATACCTCAGGCATTAGCAATAAATAAGTTGTTCTTTCACCTTTTTGTGGGAAATCCTGGCTTGGGACATTCAAAGACTCAAATGAGGTGTCCCTCCCTCTTCTGTGCTTGGGACCCTCTTCCCTCAGTCATTGGGGGCAGCACACCCAGCAATGACAGTATCTCTTGCACTTCTGCATCGCATCCTCTCCTAGGACTCTGGGATTCTGTAAGCCAGATGGGACTAACTTAGCATCTGTCTGCCAGATCTCTCTAGGGGAAGGGTAGCTTCCAATTTCCACCTTCTTTTGCCTTGCTTCTTAGGGCACCAGAGCTCAGGAAGAAAATGAAACTTCCTTATTATCTTAGACTCTGAAATTCTCTAGATTTATTCAAATGTGTGAATAGAATGAGAAACTCCATTTGTTTAATTTTTTAATATCCCCAACTACATTGTGCCTTGTTAATTTCCATGTTGATAATGCTACATTTGGCAGAAACATCTTTATTTATTTCTTTTTTCCTTAGACATGTTCTTTTTCTTCTTTTTTTTTGTGTAAAGCATATGTACTGGCTTTGTGAAATCCCTGTAGCAAGTTGTGAATGATGTATGAAGTGAAAAGTCTTTACTCGGGGCACAGTAGGAAGACAGAAAGTGCTGTGCATTCCACTGCTGGGCTGAGTTTTTGACTGTGTGCTGGAGTCAGAAGACACCCCACATTCATCCTATACTGCCTCAAAATCCCAGGAGTTCTCAACTGAGTGGTAAGGGGCACAGTCCCACAGAAAGGCAGAGAGATGAATTTATTGACCTCCAAAGGTCCTTCTTACCGTTGTGATTCTGCACTCACTACAAGTAGAGGTTTTTTCCAGTATTTTTAACAAAAGAACAAGAACAGGAATCCATAGTCTGAGTCCAGAGTGCAGAAAATTAACCCATTCCCTGGCCTGAGATACAGGAAGATGGAGGAAGGAGGTTGGTAATTATCAGCACTTTATAAGATAATATCACTTGGAGAGGATATGCTTCTGCACCCTGGCATGAGATAGAATATTTTTATGCCTTGAGGGGCCAAAAAGAGAGCTAGCCTTGTGTGTATGCAATATTTTCCTTCCAAGAACCAGAACTCTTTGAGAATTATCACAGTTTTCTTGTGAGCTGAGTGTCACATTAGTGCATGATCTAAAATTATCCCATGTTTGCAAACTAGATGGTTAATTATCCAACAAACATCTTATACAATTTGGCACTATCCACTATTGGTTTATGGATTCATGGATTAACTATAGTTTAGGTGCAGCAGGGATGTGGGGGCATATGTCCATGGGGGAGGGAAGGTGAATAATTAGGCACTGGCTAATTACTGCTAATTGTAACTTCCTTGAAGACAAACGGGGTGGATTGGAGATCAGCTCTGGTTGCAAGGAATGGAAGCCTAAGGGACAGAGTCCTCCCACTCAGTCTCTTACTCATTTTTATCCCAACAGGAAGCCCAGAAATTTTAAACCTTGAGTCCTCTCTTTTGGGTGGGGGTAGGAGAAGAACTAAGCAACTATTCTTTCAGTGTTAAGCAATTTTTAAAAGTAAGCAAGTCATAGATCACGCTGGTCTTTAACAACACTTATGACAATGCTGAATAACTAAGCAATAACTCTAGTTTTGCTTCTATGCTTGATTTTTTGTTTTACTTGACTATCTTTCCACTTCTCTACCAATCTCACTTACCCTGTCCGATGAGAGTTGACTACTTTACCTCTCTCAGCTCAGAAGATGGGCAGTTACTATCCAAGCTGACAGAATCACTGACTTCCCAAATTTCACTTTTCCCAAACTTCTCAGGCATTAACGATTAGGTTTTAGACACTCCATTCAAAGTCAGACTATCTTTAGACTTATGACTGAAGAAAGGATAAACATGCCTTGCTCTAGCCTCAACCTTGCACTTGAATGACCACATCCTATACCCTCATTTCACAATGAATGCCGTGAACCTAGGAGAGACCCACAAAGAAGTGAGAGGCCTTAAATGAAGTGTGGTTAAAGAAACTATATGGGTCCTTTAATCCTGAAGAGAAGAGAAAGCAGAGACATAACAATAGTTTTCAAGGATAAGAAAAGAGATTCCAGAGAATATTGGGAAAAATGGTGTTGAAATCATTCTGGAAAGAATGAGTTCAGTGAACACTGGGAGACTTGTATAAGAGTCATTATAAATCATTTGCCTAACTCTTACCAGTTATTGCCTTTAATATGAAGAGTTTCATTTTAATTCTTTTTTTTAAATTTTTTTAAATTTATTTGTCAGAGAGAAGGAGAGAGAGAGAGAGAGCACACAAGCAGGCAGAGAGGCAGGCAGAGGCAGAGAGAGAAGCAGGCTTCCTGCCAAGCAAGGAGCCCATGCGGGACTCGATCCCAGGACCCTGGGATCATGACCTGAGCCGAAGGCAGCGGCTTAACCCACTGAGCCACCCAGACACCCCTCATTTTAATTCTTTAGATCAGTTATTTCCAGGTACTTAAAATAACAGAAAATTTTCAAAAGGGGAATACTATGTAGAATAGTTGGGAGAATCTTCTGAGGAATTTGAGGTCAGAACAGAAAGCAGATATTACTTATAGCTCCAAACAGTTTATTGAGTCTGTTTTGGGAAAATGGGTAGTCTGTATATGTGTGTGATTTTCTTTGTTGTGGTAAAATTATATCGGGGCATTTCAAGTTTCCATTTCCTAATTTTTCTTGTTCCGTGCTATTTGTTCTTACTTCCTTTCCAAATGAAACTTGATGCCTGCAAGCCTCTTTCACATGCCTCTGGAATCTATTTCATATTTTCTCCTTCTATCCCTCTTGATGACTATTGGGTTTTCATTTATCCATTTATCCATCAACTGCCTGTCAACATTCTAGCCATAAACCAAATGCATAAACTGAAATGGTGAAAAGGAAAAAGAGGTGTTAGTAGAGGGGACTGCCATTTAAGTTAAAACAATCCATTTTATCTCTAAAAGGAGATCTAATCTTAGGGCTCCCTGTGTGGCTAGAAATGTATTTTCTTACTGAGACTTTTCCCTCATTTTAAGTAGCATGAAGATAACTGGTCCAAAGAATAAAATGAAATCTCTCTGTATGAAAAGCAAGTGCCTTAAGCAAAGGTGGTAACAAACCTTGAGACATTTAGGTTTGTCTGCACTTAAAATTCAGCAGGGTTCTATCACTCAGCACATCATGAAAACATGAATTAAATTTTACAAAAAATGACTGTGGGCTCTGGGTCCATTAAAAGCATATTAAACTGCTGAGATATAAAACTTTTCTCTCTAGTAGTAAAGATCAAACAGAATCCTGAATGCAAATTTACCCTCTCTCTTCAGTAACAGATCATTTCCAACAACAGGACAAATGCATGAGGAAGCAGTTGAAAGTCTCACAGCCTTAGAGTCATGTCTGGATGGCAGGGATAGGCCTGTCATAATGCCACTGCTCCGGTTCATCAACGGCAGCACAGGCAATGAATTTTGCTGAATTTATTTCTAGCATCATTCTTAAAACATTTAACACAGACATCACATCCTCCAAACAGCACTACTTGATGGAAGCACAACCTATTCACACACTCAGCAGTGACAGATTGCACCAGTCCATGACTTGGGAGCCTGCAGAGCATTCCTCCAAGCTTTGCGCCAGCCCTCCGTGATTTCTTACAGATATTTACTTTTGCACATGGCATATAGAACATTAAAAGGGTTTTGAAAAATCCCTCAGTTTTTTAACTTCTAAAGGATTATTAACTTCAAAGTCTTAAGAAATGTCGCCCTTCTATCTTTGGAAATGCCAGGAGCCTTTGCATATCCCTACCACAGGACCAAGCAACCCCCAGCAGAGAAGAACGATTACTGCCTCGGTGGCGAGAGGATGGCTTTTGATCTCTTAACATATTGGAAATTACTTAAAGGTAAGCCATCTGCTAGCTGAGGAACAAAAACAGATTACATCACACCCTGCTAGAAATATTGTGTTAAATCCTGAATATCAAGGCTTTTAATAATTCTATATTAAGTCAGCTAATAGGATTAGGTACACATTTTCTTTAGGCTTATTTCCTCAACTATTAAAAAAAAAACTTTTTGTGTGCATTTGACGATCTGCAAAATTCAAGAGTATTCCACTGTGAATAAAAAGGTTTCTTTCAAGAGGAAGCATTTCTTCAGATCACCAGTGGTCTCCAAAGAGATGTACAGCAGAAGTGCCTTCCCAGAGCAGTTGAAGGTGGAGGAGGGTGGAGAAATCACTGCACTTCTGTTATTACTAATATGATTTATAGACTGTGCATTAAAACCTTCATACCTCCATTGTTCTTCAACTGGTCAGGGGTAAGATCCAGGCTAGTGGGCCGGGTAAGAGTGCCTGATCCCCTCAACACGAACAGTTAATGGTAACCATGGCTGACAGTTCACAATAAGTTAATGCAGCACACACACTGGGGGTGATAAAGCAGTAAGCCTTGATTAATCAGAGCTTAATGCATCTGCAAGACTGGACAGTTCCAGCTTTAAGAAAGCTTTCACTCTACAATTATGCAATACAAGAAAGCTTGCATTCTAAAATTACACCATGCCCAAACCAAACACACTGTTCTCCCTGTCTCTGGTAAACTCCAGGTCATGGGACTATTAGAATATATTTACTTGACAATATGTGGAGAATAAAAAGAAAGAGCCTTCTTTATTCTTTGCCCCTTCTTTCACTAATTTGGCTAATATTACTATACAGTTACAGAGCAATAAATATGCACATGATATAAATTAACCTCCATTCATTGCATCTAAATCTTTTATATGAGGTTCATTTACTCCCTCTGTGATACTGAGAACTGCATAAAGTTTTAGCAGTGACAGCAACAAATACCCTTCTCTCTCAATGGTTCTTAAAGTAGTTCTTTTTTTTTTCCTAGGCCACAATAAAATAATGGATTTTATTTACAAAAGATGATTACACTGTTTTTCCTTTTCATTACGTACCACAACTTTAAGAATCAAGAAACACCTTGATTTTTTCCCCCTCTGAGACAGAGTGTTTGGTATATTTCTTAAGTTAGGTTTTTTTGTAAAGCTATCAAAATTTATATCAGTTTAGGACTCCAACAGAATATGGCAAATGGCCATTTTTTAAATGAACACATAATGTACTATTTGTTTCAGGGGTACTTAAAGTAGTTCTTTACAATAAAAAAAGGTCTCCATTCTTCTGAGATAAGATAGTTCTTATCTTGGTGACAACAGAAGGATACAAAGAATCATCAAGAGCCAAATAGAATACAGTATTAAATACATTTAGAAAATAACATTATGTGTTGTGTACTAAAAGCACTTAAGAATTTTTTTTTACTGAATTACATTTTCAAATTTTTACTAGAAATAATTGTCAGGATTTTGTCTTAATTATTGAATGATACAGAATAAGATGAACTTAATGAGAAAGGAAACCATAAAATCAATAGACCAAATGTTAGTGGTTGTGTATTATATCTTGATGAAAATGGTCTAAACTTTCCTTTTGTGCTTTTAACAAACATAATAAACACAATTAATAATAAATCTAATATATTATATACTGAGGTATTTTGTTTGTTAGCACTTTGAAAACATTGCCTCTAAACTTCACAGTGTTTTTCAGAAGTGGGTGTTATAACTCTCTATTTACTCGTGAGAAAGCTGAAATTCAAAGTGATTTAAAAGCACCACAGCAAGTAAGAAGGAATCAAGCCAGGGTTTGCTACCAAAACCCGTGTGTTTTCTGTCAACATCTAGCTGCTCCTAGACTGAGAGGGACCACGAGGTCATGCATAGTTTTTTTTTTTAAAGATTTTATTTATTTATTTATTTGACACAGAGAGAGAGGACAAGTAGGCAGAGAGGCAGGCAGAGAGAGAAGGGGAAGCTGAGCAGAGAGCCTGATGTGGGGCTCCATCCCAGAACCCTGAGATCATGACTGAGCCAAAGGCAGAGGCTAAACCCACTGAGCCACCCAGGTAGGTACCCCAGGGTCATTCATAGTTCTGCTTCTCACATGGTGATGCGGTTCAGCTTAGTGTTCAATACCTGAATGAACGGACAGAATGAAGTCATTTCCTTTGAGATGCTCAGGATTCAGTCAGGGGATCTCACATGATGCTCCTGTAGGCCAGTCTCCACTATGTTTCTCCAGGATACTGATGTTCTTTTCATTAGTCTGAAGTAGTCAAACGAAATATTGCAAATTTCTTTCCAGGCCACAGAATTTCTCTGTCATTAGCCATCAACTTTACATTTCTCTCTGGCATTAAAAAAAAAACTTTTGGGACACCTGGGTGGCTCAGCCAGTTAAGTGGCTGCCATTGGCTCAGGTCATAATCCTAAAGTCCCAGGATCAAGTCCTGCATCGTGATATCATCAGGCTCTTTGCTCAGTGGGGAGCCTGCTTCTCCCTCTGTCTGTCACTCCCCCTACTTGTGCTCACCCTCTCTCTCTCTCTCTCTGATTAAAAAATTTAAAAGCTTTCATCACCTTGTTTGCCAGCAAATCCTAGTGGAGGACAAAACAAATGTCCAAACAAAAGCTCAAAATAAGAGAAAAAGTCAGGAATGTGATAAAAAAAAAACTCATATATTACTGATTACTGAAATTGAGAAAACATGTATGTAATAACACAATCATATTATCTGCAAGTTGGAATATTCCTGGGTAAGAGGGAATTAAATATGTAATAGTAGTCAAATACCTGTTGAATACATGTTAGCATTCATATTAGAGTAATACTAACTATAATAAACTCTCAAATTTTAGTATCTTAACTTTATTTCTTGCTCATATAAAAGTGCAATATAGGATTCCTGAGAGGGTGGTCTTCCATGTATTCACCCAGGATTACAGGTTCTTTCTATGTTATGGCTCTACTATCTTTAATACACGGCCTTACAGTCACTAGACCCATCTGCATTAAGACGAGAAAAGAGGAAGAAGCATGGAGAAGAGCTGTGGCTATGTCTTTGGGCCAGGAGGGGAATTGGTGTCCATCCCTCCACTCACTTTCCATTGGCTAAAACTCAGTCATATGGTCATATCTTACTGCAAGGGATGCTGGGAAATGTAGTCTAACTATGTAGTAACCAACTAAGTACTCAGGAAGAAGAGAAAATAGGTTTGGTGATAAACTGTCTGTCTCTTCCATGGTCTTCTGAACTAAGAATTACCTTAAGAATCAAAATGTAGATCTATGCATTTCATTCATTTGAAATTAGAGAAGTTACTACAAGCATAATGCCATTCTGATTTGATGAATACTACTAAGGCATGAGAACTCCTTCTAAAAATGTCATTTATACTTTATTATTTTTTTCTTCTTTTTCACAGCTCTAGCATCTAGTACAATTCAAGCACCTAGAACTCACTCAACACATGTGTTCAATTAATGGATGGCCTTCTAGGATTGACTATGCATATTTCACAATACTTGGTAAAGATTATGGACCAAATATAGTGGGTCAACTCTATTTCTGTTGCTGCTATTATTGATTCATCCACGGCTATATTTACTTATCACTCCAAAACTGTGCTTTAATTCTACTCTATAACACATCCTCTGGGAACATGAGGGATTTTATTAAAGCCTGTCCTTGCTTATTTGGACTCCTGGAAATAAATCAGCAGCCATGTTATATAATGGAAAAAGCAGAGAAGAGCCTCAGTTGATTTACAATCTCAGCCTTCATTTTAGGCAATTTACTTATTCCCTCTGAGCTTCAGTTTCCTCATGTAGAAAGGGAGAACAATAGCATCTACATTCCAGGATTCTCAGTACAGCAATTTATTTAAAAAAGAACCAGAATACACTAGGCACTGAATAAAGGGCATTCACTGTCATCATCTCTAATAATAATGACTGATGGTTTATGTTAGCACTCATAATAAAAATTATAAACATCATGCAGTTTTGTTTCCTATTAGATGTGTTACATAAGAAAGTTTAACATTGAGTGGCAACATCAGAACAGAATCTAAGTACAGCACAAATTTCTCCAGCCTCCTGCCGTTATCTAAGTCCCTGTTGAGCAGATATAACCCTGGAGATAGATGACCATCCATCAGAGGCCACGTCAGCTAAAAGCTCGATCTGCCACTTTCACCTTTATTTGCACTGGATTGAGTCAATGTGCTTTTGGCTACCACAGCATGAACAGCCAGCAAACCAATGAAGTTCTTATGACTCAAAGTCCCACACAGCCTTATTAAATTATCTTATCTATTTCAATACCTGCCAGCAGGTATGGAGTATTAGAATGTTTCAATCCACTACTGTCTTGAATTAGTGACCTTGGCTCAGAAATGACATATTATATTTTATATCAAAATAGACTGGTGTATAACACTCTAAAAGATAGGAATGGCCTTCAGCTAATACAGATCAATTTCCATTCAGCTTCAGTCACCGTTTAATTACTGCTGACTTCTTTAACCTTTCTCACTTCCTTTATGGATTATATTTCTTTGCACTCTACCACCATTTACTTTATTTGGTGACATATCAAACTTAAAATTACATGATAAGGTTTCATATTTTTCTTTTTCATTCATGTTTTTTATTGTGAATTTATTTAGAAACAAATTATTTCCTCAAGGAGAAGAAATTTTAATGAACTGACTTTACTTTATCTCTGTATTCACTTTCTATACCTTGTTTAAAAAAGTGTTCTGATTTCCTCCACCATATGTTTCAGAATGATGGAACCCTACCATTTTCTTTAACATTCCTATAATATTTGCTTGTATAGAAGTACACTGTATAATAAATTGCATATTAAAAGGAAAAATTAAACCTTAAAGTGAAAAGAAACCACTAATAGTGCAAAGGTGGTTAACAAAGTGAAAGGAGAATTGTCTTCTTTTTGAGTCCTCATTTTTATCATCACTGATCTAGGCATTAAGAAGTAGAGGAAAGAACTTGAACTTCAGAATTAGACACTTCCCTGGGGCCAAAACCTGACTCTGCTACTCATAAGCTGTATGTTCATTGGCAAAATGCTTAACTGATCTGAAACTGTCTCTTTATCTGGAAAACAGAAATAATTATTCTACCTCTCAAGATCATCATGATGATTAAATAGAATGAACTATGTAAAGTGCCCGGCATAAACATTCTTTCCCAGCAAGTGAGTACATTTGAATCTACCAGGGGGACAATGGCCTGAGTCTGGGTTCTCCTGAAAGCAGAGCCTGAGGCAAAGGCTTCTGTATTACTTATTTTCCCAGTTTGCTGGGAGCTGGAGTGGGGGCAAGAGGAGTGAGGCAGGGAATGAGTTATGCATAATCAAGAAAGCTGCCACTAAGGCAGTTTCCCTGATAATGGACATATTCCTCTGTGGCCATATTCTGTGGCTATAGCTCTAACTCCACATTGTCATCAATGTTGATTACAATTGCCTATATGATAACTCCCTTCTTCATTGCTCGCTCACTGGCATGAAGAGTCCATAGTGGGTAGTTCAAGTTCAGTGGAAACTTTTCTGTGTACCTGATAGAAGTGTCCCTCCCACTTCTCTATTACACAGTGGAAACCAGGACCTTAAGATTGTAGGGACAGAAAGTATAAATTTCACACGGGAGTTGCTGTCCCTACAGTGTGAATGTAAGCAGCCTTTGATCTTTCTTCTTTATGGGCATTGAGAATAACACATTCACCAGATTCACTGTGTCCTACCTAGTACCAGAGACCCTTTTAATCCACTTGCAAAAAAAGATAACACATCTGGCATAGCAGATGTGATTGGAATGACCACCTGATTAAATTTATGATAGTTCTGTATCATTCATCAAAATTCCTCAGGATTATTCAGGGCCAGACAGGTAAATTGAACCAGGGATATGACAGTGGCCATCACATTTGTATCCTTCAAGTCTGATAATGCCATCAACCTCTGTAATTCTATGCAGGATGCAGTGTTGCTTTTGATTTACCATCTTGGCCAGGAATAGAGGCAGTTCCTACCATAATAAACCTTATACCACTGAGCTGGGATCTAGTGTGAGGGTTCAGTCAGCTGATAAATATATTTATGCCAATGATACACTCAGAATAAGAGATAACCTCAAGATTGGTATGTGAATTCTTTGCACCCACCATGAATAACCTTGGATCAAAACTCCATTGTGATAGTATAGCTCGGATGAGCTCTAAATGGACATCTAACTGGACATCCTTGAGGGCACTTCAGGTCCCTTGGTATCATTTCAGCCATTATTCTTCATCTAATAGGCTTTAAAGAGCCTGAGTATTCCTCTTTCAACAGTATAAGAGTTACTCTAACAAATGACCATAGGCCATTTGGAGGAAGAATCAGAGAAGTATCCTGTATATGCTTATGGTTATACTGAAGAGTCCTTTCTCAAGAGATACTGAGCTTCCCACTACTTATTGAATTCTGGGTCCATGAAAGGATTTAGATCTGGAAACTGGGTGACGGGCTATGATTTTCTACCACACTGGTTGATATTAATATTCTCTTCAACCAAGTTTCAAGACATATCTTAACAGACTACTAGGACTGCTTCCAGGGGTTCTCTGTAGGGTATTAAATCCCAATAATGAATGCATATCCCGTATCAGTAAATTCTCCTCTACCCTTATATTCTGATCTCCTCACTCCAGTTGAAGACCCTCAAGCTGCATTCCTACATGTGTAGTCCTTATTATTACCAGATCATATTAGCAAATTTCTGCAACTGTTTTGGTATATAAGCTATTCCTTCCAGGAGTAGAGCTTGGGCTAGGCTGAGACTTAATCTTGGTCAACAGTTTAGAGGCTATGAAGGATGTTGGGGGTATATCGTTAGGAAAAAATTATCATTTTATGAGACACTTGCTTTATGGGAAGTCCTTGTACAGTCTCTAAGCAGACAGCCACTTCTGTCCTCTTGTAAGGGTCTCTGAGGGTTCAGTGGGAGCTCAAAATTCTCAGGTTGATTCATCTAAATATTTCCTTCCTCTCTTTTCTTGCCAGCATCCTGACTTTGATACTGGAGATTTCTTGAGGCTGCATATTCACTCTCCTTTGTGGTTCTCCCATCCTTATAATTAGATCCTGGGCTTGATTTTCAGCATGGTCTTCCCTGTTTCTGGACCATTTCCCCTGAAGGCACTATAGAGGATTTATGGCTTTCACAGCTTAGTTTGAGTTGACAGTTGGTTTCTCTGAGTTTATCTTTTATTTTCTAAGTCTTCCAGATCAGTTTACAGCAGGCATGTATATTTCATAATCTCTATCATTATCATTTTACCCATGCTTTTAACCACCATGGTTCCTTCATTTACCAACTGCATCTCAGACCAATTACCCAAAAGTGAAAATCTTAGTTATTATAATGCCACAACATGCCAGGAGTTAACTATCACTACATCTCCTGATGGCATTAGGGTCTTTCTAACCCAGATCCAAAATATCTTCCTGAAGGGCTGCTCTCTGGAGCCACTCTGATATCAATTCTCTTAGCCCTGGCTCCTGAGAAAGCAAGCTTGAACAAAAGTCTTATACCACACAACTTTATTAAGGAGTATATTCCAGAATAAGGAATATGGAGTATGAAGCCGAGAAGGATGGAGGAAAATACAAGAATGCTGATCAAACCAGCTACTGCTATGTTCAACTTACTGCTTGATGTTGCAAGGCCATCCTCTGAGAAGCCATGTAACTTCTTCTCAGGAGAATTTCTAGGGAGAGAAAAGGGAAATAAATCAATTTATTGGTCAAATAAATCAATTTACTGGTCAAATTTTCATCCCATAGTGGGTGCTACCTCAATCGCATTTCCAGGTTGTATTTGCCTGGGTGGCTAGCAGGGTCATGCTGAACTTCTGCATTAACCTTTGGCAGGATGCAAAAAGTAAGGGTATAGAGCATATATCCCCATCAAGTTGAGCCTGAAAGCATGTAGAACCAGTCACACAGTAGTGGCTGGAGTTATAGACAGGAAAGACAGAAAGAACTAGAAGTAGTGCAGGCCAGGTGTCTGATACAAGAATGTTTCCAGCTTCCTTGGCTAAGAAATCACTTAGCATTACAGAAGCATACTCTCTATTCCCATGTCATCTCAAACAAAGAAAGAAAATCTCTTTCAAAAAAAAGTAATTAGGGGCGCCTGGGTGGCTCAGTGGGTTAAAGCCTCTGCCTTTGGCTCAGGTCATGATCCCAGGGTCCTGGGATGGAGCCCCGCATCGGACTCTCTGCTCAGGAGGGAGCCTGCTTCCTCCTCTATCTCTGCCTGCCTCTCTGCCTACTTGTGATCTTTGTCTGTCAAATAAATAAATAAAATCTTTAAAAAAAAAAGTAATTAAAGGTTAAAGGTCTATGAGCTCAGTCAGTTTCCTCCCCTCAAAAAAAATCTGGTTATAGAGTATATTATAGCTATGTCTCCTTTTATTCCCCCATCAGGCCAGGTACTATTAGTCCCATATAAAGAAAACTGGAGCTCAGAGACACTGTGCTTCATAGAGGTAATACAGCAAGCAAGTGGGAGATATGGACACAAAATCTAACTTATTTACCTAGAAAGTATTTGTTTGGTGGGGTTTTGAGCCAATTCATCTTTTCTCTCCTTTGTAGAAATTCTTCTCATGACTTCTACCTTTGTAAACATGCTCCTGTACAACATGTTCATATATCAAAATGAGTAATGAAGCTAGGTCTCTGAAATAAGTTGGTCTTTAAAACTTTTTCTGTGGTGTTCTATCTTCAGTTTTATCTTCCTCAGTTTGCTTGTTTGTTTTTTAGCACAGAAGAGACTTGAGTGGAGGTAACAAATGAGGATGGGCCAGACAAACTGGTAGCCACACATCAACCATGTCTATATGATAGCAAGTCTTGTTCCGCTACTTATATTTAGCTCATCACTTCCGATCACACATATTACTCCAAAGTCTTTTTTCAAGAAAAGGACCATGCCATCTATCCCTGTACTTCCCTCAGCCTCTAGGTAGTTACCCAGACATAGCAGCTGCTCCGTGTAACTTTGCTGAAAGAATACATAAAAAGTCCTTCCCCAAACATATGAGGGAGCATCCTCCCTTCCCCCCTTGGGGTAAGGCTAGCTTTGCAGGCCATATATTTTATAAAATGTCCTTTGCTAAATGAAATTTCCAAATGAGTAGGGTAACCTCAGACAATAGGAAGACAATTAGGGAGGACTTTGTACAAAAGGATTATTGTATAATCCTCCCGGGGGTTTCATGATATCTCAAGTCTTTTTTCAAAATGTCAAGTACACATATGATGGCACAAGGCAGCTAAGAAAATACAAAGATTCAACTGTCTTTTTTCTAACAGCACTAATAGTTTTGTAGCAGCACTAAAAGAATCCTCTGAAGGGAACGTGTAAGTTACCTCTGGGCTTGGGAATGTGAGACTAGTGTCATTAGCCAGTTCTTCCCTGGGTGACTCGTAACCATTTCTGTGAAGTCTGCCTCCTTTGTGGTTAATGAGCCCCAGGAGTAGGAGCTGTTAAACACACTTACCCAAGAGTTAACCTCTACTGTGCCTCCTGCCTCTACTGCAGTAGTCAGTGCCAACCAAGGGAAAACAGGAGTCTTGACTTGTTCCTAAGGGTTGAGTCACAATGAGACACTGGTTTCACCAGAACCGTTGATGCTATTGCTGTTTTCATTTTTCCATCAACATTTTTCAAGACTTCCCATCAGCAACAGAGAACATTCAAAATCGGTGGGAACCAACTGATTTTTCCTAATTATTCTGAGTTTTTGAAACCTTTGTCAGCATTCCCAAACCAATGCAAAGTGTACTGGGATTAAGGTGATGGGATCTGGAGTCTGGCTGCCTGTGTTCAAATCGGCTTCTACCACTTACTGGTTGTGTGATAGTGGACTTGTTACTTATCCTTTCCATACCTAGTTTCCTTATCTATAAAATATAGATAGAAATAGGATACATCTAATAGGGTCATTGTAAGGAATAAATAGATAAATACAAGTAAAATACATAGCTCAGCACCTGGCACATAGTAAATGCTCAGTTAACAAGAGCTATTCTTATTCAATACTGAAAGCCGGAATCACTTCCCAATGTCTTCTGTGAGTGCTTCTGAGAAATGGTCCACAAGGAACAGCTCCTCTGAAAAGATTTAGTTTTAAGAAGAGCACATTCCTAGAACTGCTTTGAATTTTTCAGGTCTCATATGTTTTCCCCTGGTGAAAAGGGAGGTCAGTATTCCTTTAAGACTGGCAGGTGCTGTTCATCACAAATCACAGAGAGAACTTAAGTGAATATTCCTTTTCTCCCATTTCCTCAAAGAATCAGTTCTTCCTTTGGATAAATACTAGACTCCAGCTAAGAAACCTTGTTCACATGGGGCCACCCTCTCTCCACCTTGAATTGGCACTATGTGCAATACAGTCACTCTAGGCTCTCACTGCAGTTGTGAATTATTTTTTCAAAGAGGAAAGAAACAAGGGGATAGGGTCAACATTGCTCAGCAGAGTAGTCTTTAGTGATAGTCCTTAGTAATGGTGTTATTAAAGGGAATTCACCTCTTGAGCCAACCAAACCATTTCTTTTTCTGGGCAGCATCTCTCTTGCAGTCCACATATATGACCAATGAATCAAACCCAGCACAAGCTGGTGTATCTAAAAATATACAAAAATAGATTTATACATAAAGACTCATATAAAATACTTCTAGATATGTAGGTACATGTATGACACATATGCATATGTTACACATCTTTTTATACAGAAAGAGGCTTGGTCTTTATTTTGCTTGCAGCAAGTTCTTATCTACCCTTTGGTCTAATAATTAAACAATTAAGGGTCATTATGATAATTAAACATTACAACAAAGTGGTAAATAGGCATTAACTCACTTGAGAAATATGTTCTATTTTAGAGCCAGCACAACAACACAGCAGCCAAAGTCAGGAAAGCATTCAAACTTGGCCATGGCTAAGTGTTAGCATCCTTGCAGAAAGACGAATCTCCAGTAACTGCCCCAGAAATGGGAAAGGCAGCCCCACAATCAGGCTGAACCAGTAGGAATGTTATCACTACTCTGTTTAGCTTCTCTTATAAGTGGTTCAGGAGATGCCAATTCTTGTGCCGCTCTTGAGGATTAGGGAAAGCGTGTGCATTTGCCCAGCTCTTCCATAGCATTAAAAAGGATTCATTTATCTTAAACTCTGTTGGGTGGAATATTAAGACTGCTGGGCTTAATTTAGAGGAAGGAAAATCCTTGTCTTCTTATCTGCTCATCCTACACTGAGCTCAAACATACATTATGAATCTCAGCTTTGGAACCTGAGAAGTTCAGGGTTGCACTGTTCATATGGCTCCTGGGAGGGGAGGAAGTAAGATACTCAAAAAGTGGCCATCTCTAACTCAAACTACCTGGCTAGTTATTTGTCTGCTGTGTGCTGCCCCAGCCCTGCCTGCAACTATGACTGATCAGGGCTGGGTACTTTCAGCGCAGGACAGCAGAAGGATTAGGAGGTTTGATAATACTCAGCAAAACCATGTTCCCCCTCTTTGGCCAGCTAGATGACAAAGAAAATTTCACATTCCTCATTTTATTGGGTAAACTCATTGAAGTCCTGTAGAAAAACTGTAATACCTGGGGAGGGTGATGATCTTATCAATTATAAGCCATGGCTGCTGTTGATGACAATAACAATACAATACTAATAGTTTTGCTTGATTAGGCCATAATTATTTACAATATAATGTTTCAGGCATGAAATGTTTATACAGTTTGACTTTAAAGTACATACTCTTAAGGGCTATACTAAATTGCCTAAGTAACCTTATAATTTTCTGATATATTAAATCTCTTACTGGTTATCTACAAGATCTTGAAGAAAAGGAACACAGAATATTAAAAGTTTTGCTCAGACAGATGA
>RCUC01112126.1:0-24574 GCA_003697995.1 Taxidea taxus jeffersonii | reverse complement strand
AAACCAAAAGAGACTCTTAATGTCATAAAACAAACTGAGGGGGGTGGGGGGAAGAGGGGTTGGGTGAGGGTGGTGGGGTTACATCATATTTTTAAATAAAGCTTAAATAAAGTAAAAGGAAAAAAAAAAAAGTGTGAACATGTACCTCTGTAGGAGAGAGCACATGATGCCATCCGCAAGACACTGATGTGCTTAGTTAGAAAGAAGGGAGCCCCAGGGCACCTGAGTGGCTCAGTCAGTTAAGGGGCTGTCTTCAGCCAGGTCATGAACCCAGGTCTTGAGATCAGAGCCACCATCAGGCTCCTTGCTGAGGGGGACCCTGCTTCTCCTTCTCCCTCTGCTTGCCACTCCCCTTGCTTGTTCTCTCTGTCAAATAAGTAAATAAACCTTAAAAAAAAAAGTAAAAGAAAGAAGGGATCCTCATGTTTATAGAGAGCTTTGCAGTTTGTAAAGGGCTTTCCCATATGTCACGGCATTTGTTTTAAAGGTTTACTCTGGCAGTAGCCCAGAGTTTCCATGTTCTAGAAAGAGGGCTGAGCTGGGGCCAGAGCCTGGGGTCTGCTCTTAGCTGCGTCACTGATTAGTTATTAACAAGAGCAGAGACCTCCCTCCCGAGAGGTCGCATGATGATAAACTGTCCCTCTCCCAAGATGTTTGTTGCATGTGGGGAAGCTGGGTCATATCCTCCTCAACAGCCTCAGCATCTTTTGAGAAGACTGAAGATTTCTTTAAGGACCTCTTGTATTCCTCAGAAGAGACCAGCCAGTCAACAGGTTGGGCCTTTCCCAAAGACAAAGTGCATGAATCAGCTCCCCTACCTGCCTGCCTGCAGGAAACCATTTGATGGTGTCACTTGTCGTCCACTACACTGTTCACCTTGGCCACACACTGTGAATAAACAGTGGAAGAGCAAGGGAAGGAAGCCGGGATTTTTTCCAACGGCTGCAGGAAGGAAGGAAGGACCCAACATCAGTGTATTCAGATCTGACCATCATGCTTCTGCTTTGGAAAATGCCCATCCTGTCGGCCAACTGACACGTTCCAGGAATACAAGGGTGCCTGACATCAGTGTGCTCACAAACTCCTGAGGCTCTAGAGGGACACATGGCCTGTCAGGCTGGGGATCTCTCGTGATGGTCTGCTTCTGTGTCGGCAAAACAAGGCATGCCATGTCCAGCAGCTGTCACAAGAATCTGCTCTGGGACTACCTTTTCCAGGGCAGCTTTTAAGAATGGTGGCTGGAGCCCTGGGCCCCAAACCAAGGAGGAACATTGATCCTGACCCTGCCAGATTTGCTGGGGGTGGTGGCTAACTAACCCTACAGGAAAAGCAGACTTGGGAAGACCATACGGGTGTCCCAGCAGCTCTGAGGGCATTTGTATCCATGACCAAACAGCCCCATGCCTTCAGGCCTTGTGCAGCACCCCAGAATTTCAGTGCTTAACAGGTTATCCAGTGTCAGCCAGAAACTAAAGAGGAATCTATTCAACCCAGAAGCCATCAGAAGAAAGAAGCAGCTCAGCTCAACCTGGCCATTTTCTTCTCATTTTTCAAAGCCCTTTACATTCCTCTCAGAAGCTTCCAGGGGTAGAGAAAACCAAGGGCTGACTCCAGCTTTTCTTCCCACCTTTTAGTTTATTGGCTTTGAGTTTGGTGTTTCTGTCTCCCGATTAGACACTAACCTTTTTCTAAGGCTATTTGTAATGTAAACAATGTTTACATTGTTTTAAGTTACTTTACCTGCCTTCAAAGAATGGATTCATTATCTAGCTTGCTGGATAAGATTTCTCCTCCACTACCACAGGGCCAGGATCTGGGGTGCCTCACACTTATTTTGCCTTCAAAACCATTTCTGCCCATATCTATCATTTTGGGGTAGAAGAATTGCTATTGAGGCCTCTTTGGGAATTGTGGACCTGCCTTAGCCTGGTTTTTGGACCCAGGATGATCTCATGGAAGACTGTTCTCATCCTGATTTGGGGGGAAATGGTAATATTATCTCAGTCAGGAGAGGCATCAGGAGACTTGCATGGTTGAGAAATGCCACCTCATCCTAGCAACCAGCTATGGTATTCCAAAGTCAATTTACTTTTCCTGACTCACTTACATTTCTTCACAAGGCTGTGAAAGTCATGAGACCAGCCAGGAAGGAGAGACAGACCTGTGGGCAGAGCTAGAAATAAGTGTTAGATCCAAGGGGGGGAACACGGAGACTAAAATTGCTCTGAGAGCCTGGGAGGCCACATCCATCACAAGAGAGGGACTCTGAATATTCATTCCTCATCCCCCAAGGCTTCCTGCTCTGAGGCAGTGAACTCACTACCAGCAGGAAGGAAGAAGCAGCAAACAGGGAGGTTTTAATTCCCAAGAGCCAAACATGTGCAGT
Source organism: Taxidea taxus jeffersonii (assembly GCA_003697995.1). Lineage (NCBI taxonomy): Eukaryota > Metazoa > Chordata > Mammalia > Carnivora > Mustelidae > Taxidea > Taxidea taxus. The sequence continues at coordinate 22,188 of RCUC01112126.1, read as the reverse complement.
AAATGCACAAAAAAATCCAAACTTTTCACTTGAACCAATGATTTCTAGTGCTTCTCCTACACTGGGTTGCACAAACCCACTGCAGAATAAGGAAGGACAGAGACCATGAAAAGCAAAAGCACTGAGAATACTAGGTCTTATAATTAATTTAGGAGATACTAGAACTGAGGGAATTGGTTTTCAAAATGCCTGAAAATGGCTCTAGCCAGTTAAGCAACGAGATTGTGTGTGAACTCTTCAGAGAGTATAAAAAGGTATAAAACTTTAGGCCTGCAGAACAGCCTGCTTTCTTTGAACACCTGCCAGCAATGAACCTGGGGATATGCCAGTGATTTGGTTCAGGCCCCAAAATCTCTACCAGTGGCCTCATTAAATGAGATTATCCTCCAGGCATGCTATGAAGATTATTTGAGTAAGCATTACTCAGAGAACAAGGCAGCCCGCCAGGGCCTCTTTTGTTTTGCTGGGGTTAATGTTCCCACTTGTGCTTTAGTTTCTCCTTTCTTTCTCCTTTTTCTCCCCTCTCCACCTCTCTTTCTCTCAAATTGCTGCCCTTGATCATGTAATACTAAGACAGTATGGTTGATTTGCAAACTCAGCCCTCAGGAGATTCATTTCCACACACAACCTCTGGCCTCTCTCCCCTCAGGGACTGGTTCAATGGCCGGTAGACTCACAGCCACCAAGCAAGAGTCAGGAAGAGGCAAGAGTAATTTTGAGGTAGAATGAAGGTTTTCCCCAACCCACATAAAAATTAAAGTTACCGAAATAATTGAACATAACATTACTAGGTATTGCTAATCACTTGATAAGTATTATCATCTTGTCCCAGATTTCCTGGGCTCCTTTATCACACCTACAGTCACCTACAAATGTGTAGAAGGTTTCAGAACATTCTTTGTAGCCTCTTCTTTTCTAGACACATTTTTTCTCTCATCAGCTTTGAACACTCAGCCACTTTAGTCCACACTGACTTTCTAGGGAAAATAAAGGGACTCAGGCTGCTAAATTTTATTCAACTCAACTCAAAGTATTTGCATTTGTAATAGATTGGGTTAGCCTTTTCCAGACACCACTGGAATTTTATTTTTTCAATTGTTTGCCATCCCTTCCTCTAGGCTTGAGTCAGGCTAACGCTTTAGAGGATTCCAGATACCAAGAAACAAATCAATGTGCACCTTGATGCTTTTTGCCTGGTGATTGAAGGTTAGAATCATTACTAATTCTAGCACTACTTTTTTCCTTAGGACTGAACAAGGTCTGATTACCTTGATTGAGAAGGCGACTTTATGGAGGCTTTCTAATCAGAAGCATTCCTTGCAAAAGTGGCATTTTCTAAGGAAAGCTGTGTGTTTGACTCACTCTGAGCAATTGAGAGGTCTGAGGTTCAGGGAAAGAAGAAAAGCAGTTTTAGGGATGGCCTAAACCCAGACCTGGGACTAAGAGACCTGTCTCTCTCTCTCTCTCTCTCTCTCTCTCTCTCACACACACACACACACACACACACACACACACACATGCGTGCACCCCATGGTGACACATGGTGACATGCTGACATAAACATCAACCTTTTTACAGGAAAATTGAGAATCTCAGGCCTGGGCAGAGAGGAGTCTCTGTGAGGCTCACCCTGGGCTTTTCTCCTTCCACTCTCCAGCACTGCTGGTTGACTTCCATATGTACCCTGCTGCTTTGATCCCAACCCAATTGCCTTGGAATGATGTGTTTTTGCGTCACGTCCCCGCAGATACAAACACACACTGACTCAAAATGGAGTGGAGTCCCTTTAGTGCTACATTTAAGGGAGGCTTTGCCTTCCCCCACTCTTGGGAGCCCTGCCAGGGACTGACCCTGGGCCTGAAACCCAGTGTTTTCTCCTTTCTGTGGTCATGAGTGTCTGTGCTGCTAGGTAGTTTTTGTGACTGTGGGGTTTTGGTTTTTATTTTTAAAGCAACCTCCGGTCATGTCAGGTAGGTGAGGCATCAGACATCAGGCAGATCACGGTTGCCCTGAAGCAGTGTTGTTCAACAACCTTACACCGCTTCTGCCTTGTATGATTAAGAGGTGGTTTCAAACACCTCAAGTGCAGTGGCTTACACAAGCCAGAAGTTCGTTTTCCTCTCACACACAAGTCTGAAATCAGGCAGACCAGCGCTGGCTTCCTTGAGGCCTCAGCCAGCTAGGGCCCAGCTCCCTCTGTCTCACTGGGTGGAGCTCGCATCCCCAGGCTGCCTAGAGGTGGAAGCTGGCTGCCTCACTCGAGCTGTCGGATTCACACTCCCTTCAGAAGAAAGGAAGAAAGCAAGGATAAGGGCATGCTCTCTTCCTGTAAGGATGCTTCTCAGAGCTGGCACACACCATTTCTGCTTACATCGCACCAACTAGAACTTTGTCACATTGCGACGCCAGCTTCAAGAGGGTGGAAAATAGTCTTTTATTATTTTTTTTTTTCTGAAAATCCTATGCCTTGCTATGAAATGGGGTTTCTATTATTACAGAAGAAGGGGGAGTGGATACTTCTGAGAACTGCCTTCCACACAGCCTTCGTTCCATTCCCCTCCACACACATATTTTTATATTGCTACAGTAAATTATCTTTAATCTTATTCTGTGCTCAAATCCATCCCAGACACTGCCAACAGACTACAAATCTTCAAATTCATTTGGATCAAAATCTCCTGAAACTTCCCTCGGCGGTTGGCTTTGCATTTCTTACTGAAAACCCACTGGCCTTTCTTAATCACGCAATAGTGCTAGCGCCTTGCTTCTTAACTCCTTGAGTCACAGAGCAGAACACACAGGTGTACAAGCACACACACACACACACAGAGGTTCCTGAGTTCTTATTTTTCTGTTATCTCCAAAGAAATTATAACCACAGATGTTGACTATTGATGGAACCCTGTGGCTTTCTTTTGTGACTAGAAGGTAGTAATTTTCCCATCTTCCATTTAGGAGGCGACAGAAGTTCCTCCTCCAAATAAGAATCACTAGAGCTGTGTGCCTTGACATCTTGGGCTATCTAAAAACAATGCCTTCTTACTCTTTTTAGGAAAGACTGCTTTTTAATCATAAAAGTAACATTATAGATAGAACACAGGGAGATGGGTAAAAGAAAAAAAATGTATTATGTATTATCCATAAGCTCATTAGTCTCACACAGGCACTGCTGTCATTGGGACAATTTTCCTTCAGCCTTTTTTCAAATGGGCTTAATTTTATAAAATGTATATATACATCTTTATTTGACATTATTTCCCAACATTTTTCATATTCCTACATTAGTTTTCAATAAGCCCATTATTTTAATAACTACATAATGGAGTAGATATATCATAATTTCTGTAATAGTTCCCCGTGGATGGCATGCAGGTTGCACCCAATTCTTTTCCTTTCCCTGAGATAATAAACAACAGGGACTCATAAAGATTCATTGTATATTCAGAATCCCAGGGATCAGAATTTTATTTATTAAATATATATTTTAAAAACTAGTTTGTTTTTATTACACAAATAATACATTCTTATGTTTAAAAAAACAATAAAGGTACCTAGAGAGGAGTTCACACAGTGACCTCCCCTTGTTCTGGGCACTAGCCCCACTCCCCAGGGCTATGTTTCTGTTTTCATTCCCTGGTGATGACCTTCCGTCATAACTTTAAACAATACTTATGTGACTTTCAATATTTATATCTATGAGCTGGTGACTCCTGAATATATATTGTCCTCTTGAGCGAGGATTCTATGTGCATCAAAGTCTAATGGATTCATTTTATTTACTCTCTCTGTTTTCATATTCCCTGGCTCATACTCAACTCTCTCTGTCTCTTGTTTCTGATGCTATTAATCTTCTGGACTCCTTACTTGTGTCTTTCTGGAATACTACTTCGAATAATTTTTTCAAAAGAATGTATTGGGGGTAAACTTTATGAATGTTTTCAGGTCAAAAAGCACACCCAAACCCCACCACTGGATGGATAATTCAGCTGGGCACAGAACTCTAGGACTAATCCCTTTTTCGTCAGGACTCTGAAGACAGTCTTATAAAGGCAAATCTCACAATGGTGTGGAAAACTCTCATGTGACATCAGTCTGATTATTCCTCCTTGGGATCCAGCGGACTCGTTCTACAGCACAGTTTCTCAGCTTCCACACTACTGACATTTGGGGCCCAATGATTCCTAGTTGTGGGGTCTGTCCTGGACACTGTAGAATCTTCCATAGCATCCCTGCACTCAACCCACTAGGTACAATTATGGTTTAGTAACTGTGCTAACAGAACTAGTCACGGTAGTGTTAGGACACGGAGGGGGATTTTATCCTTGGTGGTGGCAGGGAGGTGAAAGGTGACACTGGAGATGGGTCTGGACAAAGGAGAAGGAGGGTCAGTTGGGCAGAGACTGGGGAGACCATGTTCCTGGCAGGGCAAACAGCAGGACAGAAATCAAACATCATACCCAGGAGACTTCAAACAGAGGTATGTGACAGGGACCTTATGGAGAGGAGGGGATGGGGTGGGAGAGGAAGGGAGAGCAAAGTCCTAGAGAGGGTGCTGTGTTCCAGGAGAAGGAGATGTTCATCAGGACTGTTGGGTTGCAGGTGACACGAAAACCATCATTTTTCCTTCTCCTTCTCCCTTCCATCCCACCTTTTCTCCCTCTATCTCTCCTTCTTTTGGCTCAGACTTTCTGGATCTTCTTGGTCTTTGTCAGATAGTCAGTCCTCAAGTGATGGATCATCAAAGGTTAATGATTCCAGAGAGCAGGGGATGCTGATTTCCTCAAGGCTCCAGCAAAAGTCCCTGAGAAAATGTCAATTAGCCCTGCCTGGATTGTCAGGGCATCTCTGTCCAGGTCAGTGAGGATGAGGTAACCTGGGGTAGGTCTGGGTATGCATCCACCCCTTAAGCAGGGAAAGGGGGGGGAGATGTTGACAGGCGAAAAGGACGTTTCCTCTATAGGGTCTACTGGATGGATTTTAGAGTGATAGTTACCATACCGATGTAGAATATGGATGGGAGGGAGGGAACAGCAACCAGAAAGATGAGTTGGCAAGTCTTGTAAAGACCAGGACTGGACTGAAGAGGGCTCTGGGGCTAGAGGAGAAATGTCACACTGAAAAGATGTTCAGCAAGAAGAATAAACTTAAGGTGAGGGCTGCTTGAGTCTGGGAATGAAGCGAGGGGTGTCTAGGTTGACAGGCTGATTTCTGATTTATGAGAGAGTATGCTCCTGCCAAGCCTCTGCAGACAGACCTTTCCTTGCTCCCTGCAGCATTTTGGAACTGAAAAGCACCACAAGCTGAGAGAAAGCACATCTGATAAAACAAAGGGAAGTGAAGAGGGTCTCAAGAGTACTGGGGGATTTTTATTCCCTTTCTCACATTTCCTGCTTTTCTAATATAAATGTAAATTTTTTAGCAAGAAAAAGGGGCAGGGGCCTCTGACTAATTGAATCAGTGTGCATTAATTATGCAGTAGTGATGATGATTCCACAAGTCATTGCCATCCTCACAATCAGTCTTCAAGCGAAAGGCAAGTGTAGAATATAATTTTCCGTGATAATAATGATATCTATTAGAGAAAAAGAGTCCTCTGCACCACTCTAGCTGGAAATCTAATCAGGAGTAAAGTACTTGACACTCTGTCTGTCGGGGGTTGAGAAACAGCCAGTCTCTGTGGCCAAACACCATGCTTGGGCAGAGGCGAGCTCCAGGCTGGGCTGAGGGAGGTCTCTGAACGTGCTAACCAGACACAGACGCCACAGGCTGGGTGGCTTTAACAACAGAAATTTATGTACTCACAGTTCTGGAGGCTAGGGGTCCAAGATCAAGGTTCTGGCCTATTTGGTTTCTGATAAGAGCTCTCTTTCTGGCTTGCAGAGGGCTACATTGTCACTATGCCTTGGCATGGCTTTTCACTGGTGTGCCTATGGAGAAAGAAAGAGCTTATAGGGACCTCAGTTCTACTGGATCAGAGCCCTACCCTAGGACCTCACTTAATCTTTATTATCTCCTTAGAAGCCCTAACTCAGATACAGTTACAGCTTTAGAGCTCTAACATATAAATTGGAGTTTGGAGGGAGACACAACTGTCACAATGCAAGTAGTTTTCAAAGGGGGTGGGAGAAAGAGTGCTACCTCGTTTCTAGAAATTGCGAGGTTACTTGAGCTGGAATGGAGGGTGATAGCTGGAATGGCTAGATCTAATATGACATTGAATGCTTTTTCACCCTTTTGCAAGGCTCCCCTGGCATTCCTTGTCCAGCCTCTGGGTCAGAGAGGGCAGACAAGACCAGCATTTTCTCTGAAGTCCCCTACCCTTCCCAAAACCCAGATCTGGAGCCTTGAACATTTATAATAGGGAGAAGGAACAACAGAGCCACAGTCAGCCACACAACATGTGAAGGCTGTCAAAGGCCCAGAATTGAGAACCAGAGTTTTCTCTAGGAATGTGTTCTTTGGGTTTCTCGTGTATAAAACAAGGCTAATGATAGCAATCTCACAGGATGGTCATGCACATTAGATAAGATGATGCATGTTCATGTCTGGCCTTCCACAATTCGGGGCTTTTGGTTTTCTATTCTGGCACAATGGGGACTATTCCAAGGACTTCTACTGTCATTGCCTAGGACAGACAGCCATTATAGAGGTTCTGCCAGCTGCTAATTTCATCTTTTCTGACTAGAAAGAAAAGAACCTGGGAAGTAGGATGGACCCATCAAATACGCTGTGAGATGGACATGGACCAAAATGTGAAGTTGTGCCCAACAGCTGATCTCACATTCTGCCTGGTAGCTTTGGGGAGTTAAGACCAATGACTCACTAAGTGGCTGGATTTTTTTCCTCCTCCAATGCATTGTTACCCTGGGAAACATCTCCAGGTCCCTGAAAAAAAGGCTAAAGGGGAGATTTAGAGGACATTTTCTTGACTTTATCATCAGATCCTTCCTTTCACTCAGGAAGCTCTAGGTCTGTGAGCCATCTCCAGCTTGGGAATCAGGTGAAGGGCCTTGAAGGTCTATGATCATGATAATTCAAGTCAGCCTTCTATTTGTGAGGTGGAGTTCCTTTAGCTACACAATTGGAAGAGTGCTTCAGTGAGCTGCCCATTCATCCACTGTGAGTCATCAGCCACGGACAGAGGTTCCTCAGGTCAAACCATTCTGATATGCCATCTAGTCATTTGTCTGTGACAGAAACTCTACCAACCTCGCCCCTGGCAGGTATATGCTGCTCCTTAGCCTCCCAGCCCAGGAATCTAAACATCCACATAAAGACCAAGGAGGCCATTTCCTTGACACCATGTCCCACTTTCATCCTGGCCCTCAGAGCACAGACACCTTTGTACTTTTCAAAGATATGAGCAGTCATGGCTCAGGTAACCTAGAAGCAGAGACTGGCCAGGATTTATTTGTGTGAATAATTTACTGGGGAGTGCTCTCAGAAGAAGGTACATAACAGAAGCAGGATAGAGCAGGAGAAGAAAGCTAAGCAAGGAGGTCTTGGCCTGGTCCCCAGGGAGTGCTGAAGTATGAATTGTACCACAGAGCTGGTACCTGCTTGAGGCAAGGGGACCTACCTCACAGTCTTTGTGTCAGTCTTTGGCCTCTGGCTGCTTGGGAGGGCATGGGAGTGATATAATCTCCCAGGCAAATGGCTTCTGCTGGCTGGAAGGGAATTCTATGGAGAAGGCAGTAACCAGCAATCAAAGCAACTGAGCAGTAGATGTTCCAGCCTCATGAAGGAGATCTGGGCACAAAACCAACAATATCTACCATTCTTACGTTCTCTTACTCATGTATTGCTCAGTGCCATGGTGAAGGACGTGTCCTCTGGGCTCTTTTAGGGGCCATAAAGGCAAGTGAGCCAGTAGCACATGCTGAAGTTGTTCCAACATTCCTTTTTATATCCCTAAATCTTTGGAATCCTACATTACACCAAGGAATATTTCTGATATCTCATCTTTGCTTGCTATACATCTGAATGGAGAGAGGGCTCCAGACAGAGGAAGCAACAACTATACAAAAACTCAGACCCAACATAAAAAGGGCAAGTTCAAGGACCTAGAAGAAGCTCGGTACACCAACTTGAAGAGAGTGAGGGACGAGTGGCCAAAAACAAGCTAGAAAAGTTAAGTCCATGGTATACAGGGGCCAAAGACATAGCAAAGGAGTCAGACTTTCAGGGCACCTGGGTGGCTCAGTGGGTTAAAGCCTCTGCTTTCGGCTCGGGTCATGATCTCAGGTCCTGGGATCAAGCCCCGCATCGGGCTCTCTGCTCGGCGGGCAGCCTGCTCCCCCTACCCTGCCTGCCTCTCTGCCTACTTGTGATCTCTCTCTCTGTCAAATAAATAAATAAAATCTTAAAAAAAAAAAAAAAAGGACTCAGACTTTCTAGCAGTGGGGCCATTCCAGGGTCCTGACCATGGAAACAGCATGATCACACTTCATGTTCAGAAATTGCACTCTGGCTGTGGGTCAAGATTGGGAGTGGATTGAAGGAGGACAAGAATGTTCAAGGGACAAACAGTCTGGAGGCTGTTGTGGCCATGACAACAGACAATGGGGTCCTGGGCTTAGGAGACAGCAGTGGTGAGAGACAGAAGGGACTGGGTCCAAAAGATTCTAGGATGGTCAGAGATTGTTGGGATGCACAGTGCTCCCCCAAGACACCTTTTAGTGGTTGTGAGGTGGCCCCTCTGCAGCATTTCCTGCCCTCCAGAAAAGGCACCAGCATCGCCTAGGGTTGAACAAGGTCCTGGATGCCCTAACCCTGGATGCCCTTCCCCCACTTGAGTACCAGGTGGCCCATACACTCATCACTGATTCTGCAAGGGAAGCTTGCAGAATGATGGTGGAGTCAGTGCTGGGGATTTCAGCCTCATAACTCACAGCCTGCTCCTGGAATGATGGATGTCTCTGCACAGCTTGCCATTGATCCGGGTCCTTGCCCAAGACTAGAACAATGGTGGCCACAACATCTACATCAGGCGCTGACTCGTGTCTGCAAAATGACACCAGGGCCCACGGCTGTGCTGGGCAACATCTGTATGTGGCAGCGCATGGCTCAATTCCTGCTTCTCTCACCCCTTTGTAAATTGCCTTTGTCAGCTTCTCCTAGCGGAAGCTACTCTCTTCATCAATCAGAACCAATGGCCTGTTGGAATGAAAAATTCCCCTTCCCAGCCAGCTGAAGAAAAGGGTTTCAGGTCTGAGCGCTCCCTCTTTGCTCCTGGGGAGCCACCAATGGGCTCCCACACCCAGTGCTGGGCAGTGGACGGCCAGCCCTATCCCCCTCACCCCCCCACCAGTGTTGCCAGCCAGCTGGGGCCAAACACTCATCTCCCACCTGATGGTTTGGTGTTTCAGCAGAATTCAGATTTGTAGTGGTCAGAACTGCCCGATTTCTGGTCATAATAAAGACAGTAAGTATCTGCTTATGTGTGTTTGACACCTAATGAACTCATTCAATCTTTCATTTGTTCCTTATGAAGCACAGGCTGAATGCTTCCTTTCTTGAGGCAGGAGACTCACATAGATGATCTTGGACAGGATACCATGTAAGGTCAAGAGAAATGGCCCTGGGCAGGCTGCAGGATTTGGTTTTGCCCTGCCACTGCTGGCTAGCTGTGCACCTTTGGCCGGTGAGTCAACGAACCTGTTCTTCTACAAAATGAGGACTGAAGACTAAATGAACTAATGTTATGTGCTTAGACTAGTGCCTGGATCATCAAACAGGGCCTGGAACATGACAAGTGCTGTGTAAGTGTTGCCTATTACTTATCATCATCATCATCATCATCAACAACAACAAGGTCATTATGTTCATCAATATTTGATTAACCCTGAGAGAGAGGATTGTTACTATGCCCATTGTATAGATGGAGGAACTGAGTCTCCAAGGCTTAAAGATGTGAGGTAACTAACTCATACATGGTGCCAGCAAGGGTGTCCCGACTCCAAGCCTAATGCTGTTTCCAGGTCAGTCACATAGTTCTATAGAGTTAAGAAGCCTCTTTTACCTGCATTAGATAAAGAATCCAGAGCTCATCACCCCTATATGATTTCACCAGCCTCCTCTATGGACAATCTCCTCCTTGCAGGCAGGATAAAGCAACCCCACCCCACCCACAAAACAATCTCCCTAGGGGATAGCCCTTTCAAGGACAGTTGACACACTGGTCAGGGGACTGGCAGGGACAGAGGAAGGGTCGCTGCCCTGAGGGCCACCAACCAGCCATCCTTGTAGGCTCTCCTAGGCCACCCGTGGACAGGTGTGCCCTGCAAAGGTAGGCTTAATAAGTAAATTGTAAATAGCTTCCCACGTTGTTGAGGATACACAAAGTAACCAGTGTTACCATCAGTCCCTGTCTTTCTGCATCGTAAGCTGCTGGCTGGCCATTAGCAGAGCTGGAGAGAACAGCCATGAAGCAGGATACACTGCCCCCAGGCAGGGATGAGTATGGATTGGATTCTGCCTTCTGTTCTGCTGGAGGTGGGAGTGCAGTGTGGGACCAGGGCAATCTTTTGATGCAGGCAGATCATCTGAGCCAGGGTCAGGCTGCCATGAGGCCCCTAGGCCCCTTCCCTCCTGAGGCTGGTTCAGTCCTGGCTCCTGTTCTCCCGAACTTTGCCTTGTCTGACCAGACTCCCCCTGCAGCACCCTCCTCTAGGCCCCTCATTGCTGCCTCCCTTCCTCTCTAGACTCTGACCTAATTCCCCATACCCAGTGGCCAGACCTGACTTCCTGAGGGCTCTGTCAGGTCGGTTCTGAGCCCTCAGTGAATGGTCGGCCCAGCACACATTCCCTACCCTAGCCCAGGGCCAGGGGATTCGGTCACACCTCCAGGAAGTGCTGGCCTTTCTTCAATGGTGTTCCTGCCTAACTTCCCTGAACATGACTGCTGACAGAGCTGGGTTCTGCCTGTGGCTTCCCTCCACAGCCCTCAGCCATCCATTTCCCTTCGCACTGTATCTCCTGAGTGACAGGGCTAATCAATCTCAACCAGCCCGCCTTGGAGGCATTAATGCAGCTGATTGCTCCTGACAACAGCTTGTGGAAATACATGAATCCTTCTTACAAGGCGGGGGAATGCTTGCATAAACTGAGAAGCCCCAAATATTAACCTAGGGAAGGACAAGACATGAGTATTGGAAGTTAGAGTGAAAGTGTTTATGTGTCCTTACAATTTGTATCTCCCTGCCTTCTACCCAGCTTCTTTCCAAGAAATTTTATGCATCCTCACCACTAGAATCCTGAGTATGCCAAAAGCCAAAACAACAACGATCCAAACAAGGAAGAGACATTGTCTAAAACGGACACTCACTCTGCGCCACATGAACTATGCTTGTTGTGTGCTCGGACGGCTAGACCCGAGGGCAGCCGTTCTTTCACGAGACACTCAGAACATGTAGATAGGCTCAGGAGCTGATGTCCATGCTCCTCCTGGTTAATGGAGGTGCCCCAAGAGCCTCTGCTCACACTGAGGATGAGGAAGTTGAAGTGTTGAGAAGAATGCACTGTTTGCGATGTGACTGCTTAGCACTGCTTCGTCTACAGTCCTCTCTGGAACTTTGGGGGGTGACCTTGGTGGAGGCTGTGGTAAGCAAAGGCAGAGACATGGCTGCCGTCCCTGGGCACACAAGGAAATGTGCCCATGAGCACCATGGTGCAACCACACGTTCCGTGCCATGTCCTTGAGGATGTGTTCCCAAGTGGTGGCACAATCACCACGTGTCCATGAAGACTTTGGACCCACACTAGCATGGGGAGAGGAAACAAAGACTTGGGACTTGGTACTCATGAACACTGGGTGCGTCTAGGGCCAGGAATTGTATAGGTTCTCCACGCCCCCCTCCCCGGCCACTCGCTGCTGCTGTCTCTCCCAGTTGCATTCAAATGAGGAGGTCCTTTGTGGAGCTAAGGGGTACAAGTGTGGTAGGTTTTGTTCTGGTTGGCATTAACCCTACAAAGAAACAACCTAGGTAAGTCCCCCCAGATTTACCTATTCATTGATTTATTTTTTGCCATTTTCATCCCCAATTTCCCATTAGAATAAAATGTTTTTGTTTTAGGCTTTATCAAGCTAAGAGCTGCCTCTGTTCTCTGGACCAAGCAAAGCTGATTCTGATTTTATCGCAATGAGCTAGAAGTCACAGGACAAAAGAGACAGATACACTCCTCATTACATTCAAATGCCACATAATGTCCAGATAGAGTATCCACACTGCATCCAGCTTCCTGTGCACATTGGGATTCTTCCCCCCTCTATTCAGGAGTGGTCCCCAGGACTGGTGCTGCTTCTTCAGCAGTGGGTGCATGGTAAGAGGCACAACACAGCCCCAGAGGGGCAGCCCACATCTCCAGCTGGCTCACGGCATGTCCCAGGAGCTCTGTTCTAAGGCAAGAGGTGCAGGGACCCAGACACTTTGGGTTCCCTCCGGTCACAAATTGTGGACCCAGGTCGATATGCAATGTCAACTCTCTACCTTCTGCAAGATAACTAAGGGCGGTTTCCCCTGTTCTTTAACAGTAACATAAAATGTAAGTACTCATGAGTTCTAGGCCGGAAGTATAAGGAGGGGATTTGCAGATGTTACCTGCTCTCTACCCATTCTGTGGCAAGATGCCCTCTCTTCAGGGAAGAGGGCACCTGGGCCTACATGTATTTTGCTTCAAGAAAATGGAGAGAATTCCCATATGTTGGCTTCCCAGAGGAGGTGTCTCAGGGTCTCAGATCCCTGTGGAGGGACCGTTCTGAAAGCCCCCTGGATAAGACATTGTTGAGCAAGAGGTTTCTTGATACAAGAAAGATTTCTGGTTTTGGACCCACTCATCTCCTGCAGAACTCATTTCAGAGCAGATGAGAGTGGCAAGTCTCTGGTAGCCATGGTGTAAAACCGCGTTGAATTCTACTGTGCAGTGTTCAAGGGGTAGAGATACTTTTGCTGGAGAACCAAATTCTACTACCTTCCTGTCCCCGGGTTTCCCGTGCAGCCCAAACTCCCGATTAATAAACACTTTCATTTTCTCCTCCACCCCACCTGGGCTATTTTTGGTCCCTTACTGAAGAATGGAAGTAAAATTACATTTCAAAACCAACCATTAGTTTATTGATGCTGAGAAGGTTTGTTAAGCAAGTCAGACTTTTTCCTTTCTTAATCAATACCTATCTGGCTTGTCCTGCTAATAGACAGTTACCCAATTACCTGCCTCTAATCGCAGGCTCCGCATCCTTTAAAACATGGGCTTGTTTCATTGATCAGGTAACAGCTAAATTGGCACCCAGGCTCTTACAGAACAGATCGAATCTGGCCTGCAGTTGATTAAAATGCTTCACCCAAGCCGGTGCCAGATGAAATTTTATCACTTTTACAGTGTATTCAGTACTGGTCACAGCAGAACACATGAGAAGGCCTTGCAGGGGGAAAGTGAGCTTAATTGTCCACTGACCAGTCCTCAGAGGCTCCCAAATGTACAGAGGGATAAATGTGTCCCAGAAACACTGAATTCCTGGCTCTCATCTCCTTGAGATTAATTTCTAGAGTGGAATTCTTGAGTCAAAGGGGCAGTTTCTTAACATATCTGATGATTTGTTGGTTGCAGAACAAGGAAGACCAGAATATAAATATCACCAAACTTTAATGATGGGAAAATACACTGTTCCCATTGTAAACTGATTCAATACAAGGGAAACTTCCTGGGAATCACAGTGTGATAAGTAATAATCTTACAGAAACCTTTAAAACAATTCCTGTGTCCTCAAGCATTTACGTTGTTAAAATTTACTTAACAAATCTCTCATATCCTGAAAAAATTTTAATTAAAATGGAACTATAGACTGCAGCTCACTCATACAGACTAATCACTTACCCTGTCCTTGGGGATTAAATAATGAAGCTGAAGGCTTTCTAATTAACAAGGGAAAAAATCTAACTATTATCTATGACATTCGTTTTCACCTCAACCTTACAAAAGGAGAGAATGCAATGAATTCATTTGCAATACTAATTTGAAACTCTAAGTCGAAAATCCAAATATATCCGATATTTTATAATGTGTAAGTGGTATGTGATGTAACTATAAATTATTTATAAATGGATTACATTATATTTGTAATGGGCGAACAAGGAATTCCTTGTCCAGTGTCATACAAATAAGGAACAAGTTACCTTAGTGTAGATGCCTTGGAAACTAGGGCAAAAGTCCGCCTTGACTTCTGCCAAGAATTTCTGCCATGACTCCGCATACACCATCTAGGCAGCTGTACAAAGGAAGCTCAAAATCAAAATCTGCACTCACAAATACCTGAAAGGAGAGAAAAAGGCCTGTTGCTTTTTGGAATAATGCTACAGTTTTATTTAAATGATATTACAGTTGGGTTCCAATGACATACCTTAGCTTCCCTATTCACAACCATAAAGTAACAAGAAGACGATGAGGAAGAAGAAGAAGGGGGTGGGGAGGATGAAGAAGAGTATAAACATATCCTTATTAAATGGTTACTTACTGGGGCACCTGGGTGGCTCACTGGGTTAAAGCCTCTGCCTTCGGCTCGGGTCATGATCCCGGAGTCCTGGGATCGAGCCCCGAATCGGGCTCTCTGCTCAGCAGGGAGCCTGCATCCTCCTCATTCTCTCTCTGCCTGCTTGTGATCTCTGTCTGTCAAATAAATAAAATAAAATCTTAAAAAAAATGGTTACTTACCACCCATCCCCACCCCAAAGAGGTGTCAATTTCCCTTCTGTAAAAGTCGGACTATATAATAAAGCGGAGACAAATATAAAGGTAACAGATAAAAGAAATACATGCAAGCAACAAATCAGAGAATTTCCAGATTGTACCTTTCTAAATCAGTCATACTGCTCTGAGACAAACTACTCCAACACAAGTGACATTGGTATTCGGAGCTTCACAGAACAGGAACAGAAACAGAAAATCTTGATTGCTGGGGACCACACTTTTCTGGCTACTTCCTGAGCACCAGAAACCCACTCTGTTTGCTGGGTTAAGCAAGACCCCGTCTGCCATTTCACAGGACAGAGTCAAGTACTCGCACAGATGAGCGCCCTTTAGTTAGCTTCTCCGGGAGTCCCCACAAGGTCTGTCTGTCTTTCTTTCTTTCTTTCTTTCTTTCTTTCTTTCTTTCTTTTTTTTAAAGACTTTATTTATTTGACAGAGAGAGAGATCACAAGTAAACAGAGAGGCAGGCAGAGAGAAGGGGACGCAGGCTCCCCACTGAGCAAAGAACCCGATGTGGGGCTCGATCCCAGGACCCTGAGATCATGACCTGAGTTGAAAGCAGAGGCTTTAACCCACTGAGCCACCCAGGTGCCCCCAACAAGGTCTTTCTTTCCCTCCTTCTCCCAGCCATCCACCATGGCCTTTCCCTGCTTTGTCTCTCCTGGTGACAGGGGCTTGGGGAGGCCTGACTTCATTACAGCAGGCCTTTCAGCTTTGCTCAGAGGCAAACTGGCCTGTTCTCCCCTGTTGTGACTAGTTTTAGTTACTGCTTTCTGAGGGGGAGAACAGCTTCCATCCTTCCTCCTGAGCAAATGTCAGAAACGATCTCTATTTCTGGCTCTGTTTCTGGAGCTATCATTCAAAGTTGATATCATCTTCGAGCTGGGAGTGGGGACATTGAGTGCTCACCCAAATTGTCCCCAGACCCCCAGGTTGGGGTAAAACTTGGGAGCCTTTGAATGGAAAGAATGCTTTTTTAAAGATGACGCTGAGAAAGAAGTGTGAAAATGTTTTCTGCTAGTGAGGAATTGGAGCCAACTCAGCACACAGTAGGTTCCTAGGCCTGGTGCATAGTAGGTGCTTGAAGACTTGCCTGGATACGTATACCAGACAGAGGAGTTGGGTTTTTATTGCCACTTCTGGCACAAATCCCTCCATGACAGACCAGGGAGTCAGGGCTGGCCATAGACCCAGGCTGATCCACTCGGTAACATCTGGAATAGTCTAGTCACTACAAGGTTTCCAGTGGAGTTTAGGAACTTTCTGACTTTTACATTCTTCCTCCAATGCCACAACCTCTATCCTAACTTCACTTCAGTTTTTTTTTAACCTTTCTTTCTTTTTATTTTAAAGTTCTTAATTTAGGGACGACTAGGTGACGCAGTTGTTTAAGTGTCAGCCTTCGGCTCAGGTCATAATCTCAGGGTCCTGGGATGGAGTCCTGCATTGGGCTCCCCGCTCAGCAAGAAGCCTGCCTCTCCTTCTGCTTGTGCTTGCACACGTGCTCTCTCTCTCTCTCTGACAAATAAATAAATAAAATCTTTTAAAAAAATTCTTCATTTAACTTCCAGTTAGTTAACATACAGCATAATATTAGTTTCAGGTGTACAGGTGTTCAGGTTAGTTTCAGGTATACAATATAGTGGTTCAACACTTTCAAACATCAGCAACTGCTATTCACAAAAAGTATCCTCCTGAATCCCCAAAACCTATTTCGCCCATTCCCCTGCTCACCTCTCCTCTGGGGACCACCAGTTTGTTCTCTATAGTTAAGAGACTGTTTCTTGATCTGCATCTCTTTCTCTCTCTCTTTTTTCCCTTTGCTCATTTGTATTGTTTCTTAAATTCTACATATGAGTGGAATCGTATGGTATTTGTCTTTCTCCAACTGACTTATTTCACGTAGCATGATACTCTCGCTCCATACACATCATTGCAAATGGCAAGATCTCATTCTTTTTTATGGCTGAGTAACATTCCATCATTTGTATGTATGTATGTATGTACATCTTCAAATGTCAGCTTGCATAGTCCCCTTTCCTTTAATGTAGCCCCAAATCATAGACTTCAGGAGATAAAAGAAGCATTAGTGATTTTCTACTCCAGTGCTTTCATTTACATATGAAAAAAATCAAGGATCAAATAATTATGCGATTTGCTCAAAATCACATAGCTGGTAAGTAATATTTATGATCCTTAACACCTGAATATCTACTATGTGTCAGGCACTGTTCAAGTGATTTATAGATACACTTTATCCTTACAACCCCTTGTGATGTAGGTACTTGTGATATATCAACCTGATACCAGTTATACAACCATATGCTAATCAAGGTGTTGCTAGGAAGATATTTTGTAGATTTAATTAAATTCTGTGATCAGTTGACTTTAAGTAAAGGAAATTGTCCTGGATCATCTGGACAGGTTTTTGGAATAGTGTAGCCAGTATCCACAAATATGTAAGCCAATTCCATATAACAAATATATATCCTATTGACTGTGTTTCTCTGGTTGAACCCCGACTACAATACTACTGCTATCATGTTCATTTTACAGATACAGAAACTGAGGAAGTATAGAGATTAATTAACTCATCCAAGGTCACATAGGCAAATAGTAGAGTGAGAGTTCAAAGTTCAACATCCTGATTCCAAATCCTGGGCCTTATCCACTGCTTCCTGTCCAGGCCACAAAATAAAAGAAATAAATTCTCTTGCTCCTAACCCTGTGATTTGTTTCTACATAAAGGAGTCTATTAGTTATATGTTACCAACAATAAATTGCCAATTATTTTGAGCTGTTTTGTTAACTTTTTCCTGATATAAACATGAGCCACTTTGTCTTCACCCACTGATGAGCTCATGTCTGCGATTTCTAATAGACTAAAAACAATTCATTCTCTAACAGAAATACCACTGGGTTGTCTCTCATCCAATTTACTTAAAAACAAGAACAGTTCTGCTAGCCATAAGACTTGTAATTATTACAAATTGGTAGTTTGATGAAGTATGGTTATCAAGTTTAAAAATCAAATACAGAACTATTATCTGTACATGGAAAGAAACTTCACATCATCATGAACTAAATGTTCCTTAATATTTCATTTGCCAATGTCAATCATTTGTTAAACTGAGGTAATATGTAAACATTAAAAAAATCTTTAGCTTTCTGAATGGATATTAAAATTTTACAATTTTAGTTGACAATTAAGAACACCAGCCAACACTTTCAAGAAATAAGGTCTAAATTTTAAAAAGAAACCAGGCTGCATTAAAGAAGTGGAAATGGTGTAAATTAAGCCAGCTGTCATCCCCTCAGATATGCTCATTGTCTTCTCCTTATGGATTTATATTAAAAAAAATTCAAAGCATAGGGATGGTAAGAGTTCAGATGATCCTTAAAGCCCCCGTACCTTCTGACAGTACAAAAAGGTGAGAATTTGAAGCATTTTTGTCAGAGGTGGGATTTGAAGAAATCTTTCTATGAGGCTGGCACTCAGTGGTAAGACACAGGTGTCCTCACCTTGTGGTGGGAGATGGAGACAAGAACTCTTTAAAGGAAGAGGAAAGCCAACCATGACCTCCTTCTGCTTCCTACTTGGAGCAGGCCCCAGATTGGTGTGTGGAGATACCTCAATTTTAAACCAAGTTCAGGTTTTGATTATTACAGGGGACTGGGCTTATAAGTTCTGAATAAAGACCGTGCTGAAATATAAAATAACTGGAGGTTTATTATGACTTAAGAGTGACAAGGAAACCCATGTGCTTTCCTGTTTTTTTCCTTCAGGGAAGGTGTTGGCCCTTACCAATTAAATTTAAATGGAAACAAAAATAAAGTGATTTTTTTTAAAAAACCCGAACAAACGGTTACATGAGACAAGTCTATTCTAGGTACCTTTTACATGAGTTGCAAAACTTCCATAAAGTTTAGCACCCTCTGTGCCCTCCGCATCAGATGACTTCCTCTCCAGAGCACACAGCAGTCTTCTGTTTTCTTGGAGCATTCTTTGCAGTCTCAGGTGCTTGGAGCTGTAAATTCACATACCTGCTTCTTTGAAGTTACTTGTCATCCTGTGAGTTACTCTATTGACTGTCAATATGAAAAGAGAAAAATACAAGCCAACAACATATTCTTCTTGTTTGTCCCTCTACTTGTGACGAATTAGTAACTATCACAACTTCTTCAGCGGCCATCCTTCTCAACTCTTGCTATCTTTTAAGCCTTTTAACTTCAAATATTATTTTGGGCCCCAACTATGCAGTCAGTACCTCTCTACTCTGCAGGAATGACCACCACGGTAGGGCTTAACGTATATGGTTTTCAATCTGTTTCATGAGGAGATCAGAGAATGGGAGATTGCTTTTTTTAATCAACACACACACACACACACACACACACACACACATATATGCACACACATTTAGAGGGAGATGCTTATGGATTTGTACTCAAACAGAAGACTATAAAAGAAGATTGCTACTCCCCAAAGCAGTAATCTTACATAAAATTTACTTGTGGATATACGTCCTATGTTTATCTTATCTCTCTCAAATTTGTTCTTTTGGGTCCTTCCTTTCTTCTCTCCCTCCTTCTGTTCCTCCTCTTTCTAAAGCAAGCCTCTATTATAATGTGAGAAGTTATGTCTTTTCCTTCCTCTGTGGCAAGAACACCTTTGCTCATCTCCTATGACAAGGCAAATCTTTCACTAATGGAAGTTTCACAGAATCCCTTGCTGAGAAGGATGCACTTTCCCCTTCTAACCTATACAGGGGGATCATTGTCAAATATGTAAACAGTGAACTGGGCAGGGCTACTGCTAGACAGGTGATGTTGGATCTTCACTGTGCATCATTTTAAATATCTTGGCTCTGTCACCTTCGTGAAGGACAGAAAGAAAAAGAGATCAAGAAAAACAAACTCCAAATCCCACAGAAAGCAAAATAGGTTTCCATTAACTCAAGTAGCAAAAGAAAGCAATTGTAGAGGCTTATATATTGGAAAAGCCTCTTTGCATTTCAATAGCTTTCCACCTGCAAATATAGCCAGCAAAATTGAATTTACGTTAAATGGATAAGATGCAACATCTAACTCAAGGGTTACAATACATGAAAAACAGGTATCCATTAGCAGATTATAGTTACGTTCAGTGTTTGTTACAGGGTGATAGGACCCAGGTACTGATAAGAAATGCAATGCCCAGGGCCATACGTGTTTACACCCAGTCACCCTTTCAGAGTTCTACTAAATTCTCCCAAATTGCCTTCTTTCTGAGAAAACTGTATTGCTGTTTACATGGGCTCCATTCTCCTCTTGACATTTCTCTGTTGGCAGTCACTGTCACAGAATATTATATTTTCCTCCCTTGATTCAAGTCCAGGTCAAAGGCAGGACTGAAATAAGTGACATTCATTCAGGTAGAAATTTCTGTTTTCTGGCCTGACCGTGACCTGAGAATACCTGTGACCCTAAAAATGACCCTCTACTCTTGGCCAGAAGAGTCAATGACCATTTCCATTCATTTTTAGTTTCCCTGGGTTTTTTTGGTCTATGAGATGACCAGCCTTGAGTAGGTGGAAATCACTGCAAAGAAACTAAACAGGCTGATCCTCAATTTGCCTACAGCCAACCTGGAATCACTTTGAAAGAACCTCCTCTAATCAGGGCACCTGAGTGGCTCAGTGGGTTAAAGCCTCTGCCTTCGGCTCGGGTCATGATCTCGGGGTCCTGGGATCGAGCCCCGCATCGGGCTCTCTGCTTAGCAGGGAGCCTACTTCCCTTCCTCTCTCTCTCTCTCTCTGCCTGCCTCTCTGCCTACCTGTGATCTCTGTCTGTCAAATAAATAAATAAAAATCTTTTAGGAAGGAAGGAAGAAAAGAGAACGAACCTCCTCTAATGTCACCTGGTCAGAATGAGCACGCTGCTGAGAGGACACGGAGTCTCATGGGTTAAAGGACCAGCACTATTGTGGGCAGTGCTGGGGCTAGAACCCAGGTTAGCAGAGCTTCCCCTGCTCCTTCCCTGGGCTTCCCTCAGTTTGTCCATCAGAGTTGTCATGGACCCATCATAGCCTCAAGGGTCTTGTGAGCAGTTGACCCACTTGTTGCATCTCTGGTGAAGTGGGAGATTATTTGGAAATGTAAGAAAGGATTAGCTCAGGTCACTTGAGTGGCTCAGTGAGTTAAACCTCTGCCTTTGGCTCGGGTCATGATCTCAGGGTCCTGGATCGAGCCCCACATTGGGCTCTCTGCTTAGCATGGAGCCTGCTTCCCCCTCTCTCTCTTCCTGCCTCTCTGCCTACTTGTGTTCTCTCTCTCTATCAAATAAATAAATAATCTTTTTTAAAAAAGAAAGAAAGAAAGAAAGGATTAGCTCAGCAACTTTGTTCACACCTGCCCAGACCTGCCACTGTCTGGCTATCTACCCCATAACCTCTATCCTCATTTTTATTTTATTGTAAGATTATTGCAGTGTAATTTATGCACAGTAAAAATCACCCCTTTTTGATGCAAAGAATGATAAATTTTGAGAAATCTATGCTGGTGAGTAACTGTCACAATAATCAAGAGATAGACTATTTCCCTCATTCCATAAAGAGCCTTTCTGTCCCTCTGCAGTCAACTCGCCACCTAGTCCCAGTGCCTGTGGCATACTCTGATCTGTTTTGTGTTTTTATAATTTTGCCTTTTTTGGAGTATCATATAAACAGAATCAGGCAACGTGCAGCGTTTTGTACCTGACTTCTTTCTACCGAATACAGTGCTTTACGATTCATTCATGCTGTTGCACACGGCGGCATTTCATTCCTCCTCATGGCCCAGCGCTATTCCACTGTATGGATGTTCCATACTTGCTCATCCATTTACAACTGAGGAACATTCGGGTTCTTTCCAGTCTGGGAAGATTATGACTACAGATGCTTTACATATCTTTTTGTGGATATAGATCTTTAGTTATTTTTTGGGTAAGACTTAGGAGTGGAGTTGCTGGGTCAGATAGGAAGTAAATGCTAATTTTATAGTAACTTGCTAATTGGTTTCTGAAGTGGCTGCACCATTTTGCATTCCCAGTGGCAATGTAAGAGAGTTCTGTTTGCTTCACATCCTTGTCAGCACATGGCACTGTCCATTTAAAAAAATTTTAGCCATATGAGTGAGTGTATAGTGGCATCTCATCATTGGTTTAATTGTACATTTCTTTCTTGTTAATGATGTTGGACATATTTCATGTGCTTATTCATCATCCACATTTCTTCTTTTGTGAAGTAAATCTGTTCAGATCTTTTGGGCCTTGTTCACTAGTGATCAATTTTGTTGTTGAACTGTCATAGTTTTATTTTGATTCACTTGGCTCAGCCCTCAAACAGGGGCTGCAGGAAGCAAGAGGCAGAGTGTGAAGTTGTGGGTTTGTGGTTCAAGCTGCTTCTGACACTTTCAGGCCTCTGGAGCT
>RCUC01112125.1:0-19404 GCA_003697995.1 Taxidea taxus jeffersonii | reverse complement strand
TATATATATAGAGAGAGAGAGAGACAGAGGGCAAAAGAGATAGAACAAGAACACTATCTTATGTCTTGATCAAATGTGGGTTGCTTAAGTGAATAGAGAAGAAAATGATCAGATGAACAGGTGAAAGTTTAATTCAGAGTGAAGAAAGATTCTGAAGTAATCACACAATGTAAAAAAAAGAAGAAGAAGGGGGAAAAGAAGAAGAGGGAGGAGGGCAAAGAGGGGAAGGAGGAGGAGGAGAAGGATCTTCAAGAGTACACCTGTCTAACTTCTTCATTATGCAGATGTGAGAATGTGGGAATGGGCATAATGGTCAGTGGAAAGTCTCTGGAGCCTAATTCAAATCTTCTCTTTCATTTTCTTAACTTCTGTGGGCTTTGTTTTATTATCTGTAAGATGGGGATGGTTATATAAATATATGTATATACATATATATAAGTATATATATGAATTGTATAGCTCATAGGCTTATAGTAATAATTAAATAAGATAAAAAATCAAAAACTGTAGAGCAATGTGTATGTCATATATTCAAGCATTCAATTGCTAATGTGATTATGAGTAAGTGGACCCTTAGGCACACATTAACTTAGAAATTTGCTGGTGGAAACCAATCTCCATGTCCTCTTATCCCCTGCTTAGTGTTTTTTCATTGTACCATTCTAGGGCCAGTGAAGCACCAGTTGGGATGACTTTACTTCTAGTTGCTATAATAATGGTTGGCATGGAGAGGTTTGTAGTCCCTAAATATGCTTTCACAGCATAGAATACAGGGTCAAAGGAAAGAAATGTAAGCAGGTGGTTAAGAGAAAGAGTGATGCCTGTCTCAGTTTTCTTCTAAAAGAATATCATTTCCAAAGAACAGAAGAAATCATACTAGGTCTTACCCAGCCCTTACTCAATCCCCTGTATTCATAAAATGAAATAGATTTTGATTCCCACTATGAGAATAAAGCAAACTGCTGAAGAAGGAAGAGGCTTGTCTTTTTTCTTTTTAATAAAAAAAGTAACTGTATCCTAAATCCTCAGTTTCTTTATATAGAAATTAGAATAATAATATCTTCTTTTTTTAAGGATTTTTTAAAAAAATTATTCATTTGAGACACAGAGAGAGAGAGCATGAGCAGGGGAGAGAGGCAGAGGAAGAGGGAGAAGGAAATTCCTCACCAAGCAGGGAGCTCAACACAGGGCTCCATCTTAGGACCTGATGATCATGACCTGAGCTAAAGGCAAACACTTAACCATCTGAGCCATCCACGTGCCCCTAATAATATCTTCTTTATCAAATAATGTTAAAATCCCTAGAAACTATTTATGATAGGGTATCCCACCAAAGCTGGAGATATAGGCCTAATCAAGGTACAAGTTAGGATTTAAGACAACTTACTTGATCTCATTCTTCACTACTAAGGAAGCCATAGAATAAAATAAAATTATAATGCGTTACCTTTTATAACATAGGTACCCACATAGAAATTCTGTTCAAGATGTTATTAATAATAATAAAAGTATCTACTACTTCATATGTCAGAGGGAACAATTCAAGATACAACTGCTATTTTAATATATTTGTCCAATCCTTTTTATCAACATGAGTGACTGGTACAGAGCTGGTGAATGAAATCTACAGATTTTATAACTTTGTTGTTTGGATTAGACCAGATAACATTGAAGAGTACTTCAAAGAATGTTGCTTTCATTTTTTTCCCCACTCTCTCTCAAAGGAATTCTGGCAAAAGTTCATATTTTCATCTAAAGAAACTAACCATTTAAAAAAAAATTCTCTTTAAACCCGTTCAGTTAGTTGCCCACATTGCTATTAAATATGAACTGTGTCATACGATTCTTGCTAGAAGCAAACGTGTCTGTAATATAACTCTCCATAAAGGAGTCATTGAAAAAATGTGACTTATTTCACATTCTAAATCAAATAATGGTACATTTTAGACATTTCTATTGCTTTTGACATCAGTATATTATCACGAGTTGGATATACATATTCCTTAGAAGGTGACTAACAAATACTATTTGTTATAGTATTTATTATAGTATTTATTATACTATTTGTTAGTGTTATTTTTTAAAAGGTTCAGTCACATAAAATAGCAGTGTTTCTTGTTGCTGCTGTTGTTGCTGTTTTGTTTTTGTTTTTTAATTTCATAGTCATACAAAATGAGGCCTTGTGTGAAAGGAGACAGGACTGTACCTCAGTCAGTTGTCCCATGTGTATACTATTATATGTTTGAAGGTTGCTCTGTAACTAATGAACTCTGGGCCATAAAAATTCAACTCATTAAATTTCAAAAATATTACAAATAGGTAAGGAGATGCTAAATAAATCATCAGATTTGCTAAATCTAAGTGTTTATTTTTATCCATTTCTAGAGTAAGATGAGGCATTGCTCACCATCAGAGTGTAGGGTTAATGTATGAGAAGACCATTAAACTCCCATCATTTAAACATGATAACGGCCTCGTGTGTCTACATAATGTTTCAAAGCTATTTTTAAGCTATTTAAGCTTTTCAATTTACACTAAACATCCACCAAGAGATTTTTCTATTAAATTTAGTGCAATATTTTAAATGATCGGCACACTCAATTTTAAATAAATTCTAGAGTAAAAGTAATTTCTAAAGACATAACTTACATCATTTTCCTCAATGCACCACTGGTTCTGAATAGTGGCTTTCAACTTTAAGTCACTAAAAATCCTTTCGAATCCCCAGACAGCTACACTTTGTATAAATCTAACGTAAATTTTAAGGAGTTAATTTGTGCTAAAACGACAAAGTCAGTTTCATACACTTACATATTTCTGGTTGCCCCAAATAGTTGAAAATAGCAAGTATTTCACAAAGTGTTATGTAAACAACATGGAAAGCACTAGGAAATTTTCAGATGAGTATTAAAAATATTTCTGTTTCCTGATAACATTTCTGATCTGCTCAGAAGGCTATCGGCCAGGATATCATTTCGTGAACATGCATCCTGGGACCTGGGGGGTCTGTGATTGGGAACTTGGGAATTTCACCTGGAAAGAGCTGATGACAACTGGGAATGATTGACTGGCTCATCAATGAAGACAGAAAGCTGAGGTAGAATACAAAGAATCTATTGATAGCTTTTGTCTGTGGCAGACAGAAGCCAAAGGGAAGGGTGACTGCTCTCTCCTAGTGTCATGGATGTCACATGATAGAAAGTTTTATGTTTGTTTCTGACATTAGGCAAACAAAAACCTTTTGAATGCTGAATTAGGCTCTTGTTTTGAGCCTGGAAGCTGCTACTCGTTCCTATTGATGAGTACTGATCTGATTGCAGCCCTTTCATTTTTATGGTGTTAACTGTGTGGGGAATGTGGATAGAAGGCCTGAGACAGGCCCACCGACCTTATCCCTGCAGAGTTCACATAGCTTTTGGAGTTTCCTTTTTTGGTTGGGGGGGCTGATGGGGGAGGGGACCGGGTGTCTCAGGAGCGTACCAATCTCTTTGCTTAAATGAACAATATGAGTTAGGCTTTCTGAAACCAGTTTAGCAAAAGACCCTTTTTTCTTTTCCCTCTGGAGAAGGATATAACACTATCACCACGATTCAGCTTTGCTTGTCTGGGTCTGTGCAAATTGTGAGGGAAAGAGAGCTTTGAGGGAGCCCTTCCTGTTCCCTTTGGTCCCTGTGATCTGTACTCACTTGAGGTTCTGAGGTTCAAAATTCGATGACTTGGCAGGAAAAGATAAATTCGTTTTTTAAAGACCTGGTGAGGATTGTATTCTTGTTGAGGGAGTCCTAGATTGGGAAAACTGAAGCCATTTTTAAAGCCCTTGATTATGGCCGACTTTTAAATATATACATTCACTTTGAATTAAAAGAATCCAGAGAAATGAGAATAATTTCTGCTTTCTGTGGCCAGACTTTGAACTGGAGAAATGTAGAACTAAAAGCAAATAGCATAACCTGTTTTAATCAAAAGGAGTCTAGTAAGAAACAATCAATTAAAGAACAGTCTGATTCTCTGCGACATCAATGTATGAAAATCTGTTAGACGCCAGATTGTGTCTCAAGACACATATGATGAACTGAACAAAATGACCTGCTAATAGCTTTTACGGGTAATAAATGCATCATGTTATTGGTAATTCTGCAGATGGTAAATCAAGCTAATATGGAAGCTGAAACAAGCTACTTGTTAAATATAGTTCAAAATGATCTTCTCAAGAACTGTTATTCAAAAATTGTATTGCACAGAGAAGAAAGATGATTCCGCCTTATATTTCTAGGCATCTTAAATGGATAAACATCCCCATTCTGCCATGGAGGCATTTTAATTTTTAAATCCTTTGGAGAGAGCATGCCTGAAATAAATTTAAGCTGAGAAACACTATGTTTATTTAGATTATGAGCAGGAAATAAAATGTAAAACCTGGGCTGAAATTGAAGTGTGACCTTCCTGCATACAATGCACATTAGATGCTAGTTCTAGGCAGCATTTGGAACACTGACCCGGCAAATCTGAACATTTGAGCACAATGCATATTAACAAATTATGGAGGGATGGACATGCCATTCCTATTATTGACTCTCTTTTATAGCTTCATTTGCCTAAAGAACGCTTTAGCTTCAATTTTGTTGTTGTTGTAAGATCTAAAGTAGATAGTAGCACAAGTCTAGGAAAAGAGGAGATGGGACTATGGTCCAAGAAATCACCCTTCAAGGAAAAAAAAAGGCAATGACTGCCCATGATTTACAAAGGCAAACTCAATCAAATGAAAGGGACAGTTGACTTTGGGGATGGTCAGGTCAGATTGCTGAATCCCCAAATGGGTCCTCCCTATCTTTGAGCAGGTGACTTATTACCTATAATCATTTCATTTGCCTATTTATGTCACGTAAGTAATGCACCTATTTGTGCTCACCGGAGATAAGATCAATTATAAGTATGTATTTATTTTGAAAGAAATGTTATTTCAGACATATAAATAGAAAATTTGTAATAGGGTTTATGTTTTGTTTTGTTTTTTAAAGATTTTACTTATTTGTATGACAGAGAGAGAGAAAGGGAGAAAGACAGAGCACAACCAGGGGAAGTGACAGAAGGAGAGAGAGAAGCAGTGTTCCTGATATGGGGCTCCATCCCAGGACCCTGGCATCACGACCTAAGCCAAAGTTAGGCACTTAACAGACTGAGCCACCCAGTCGTCCCTGTAATATGTTTTATCTTTAAGTAAATATAATTTAATATATACTTGGGTTTTTTTCAGATATATGTTTTCATACACACACACACACATATGCATGCATGTATACAAATATACAGATACATGCACACATATTATCATTTTATATTGCATTTTAGTTCTAGATTCACCTATTACCTAGAACATCTTAAAGAAAAGCAATTAATGCCTTAAATTTCCAGATTTTAACAGTAGCAAAATGTTAGCTAGTTATCAATACTCTATGATATGACTTTGAGGACAGTGACAGTAACAGCAATCCTATCTTTTAGCAGTAGGAAAAAAGAGGGGGTAAAATATCACCTTGTTGGAGGAACAGATGTTTGCAATCCATTAACATCCATTTATACAGTGCAGAATTAGAAATTTATAATAAAACTAATCCTAGGCCAAATTGTGAAGCTGGGACTATTATAATCAGCAGTTTCTGAATTCCCCTAAGTAGTCCTTTTCACAAAGATTCCTAATGTCCTCCCTAGTTCCCCACCTCTGTCATCCCCATTTATTCAATTTACTCAAGCACTGTAATAAAAGCATAAATGAGATAATATCTGCATTTTTCTAGGATGTTTCCAGTGAAAAGTAACAGAAAATACAATTGAAAATGGCCTAAGCAATATGGACACGGATTATTTCACATAACAAAATGTCTAAAAGTAGGTCAGCTCCGAGGTACATTGGTCATTAGAGCACTATGAATCTAGGATCTGTCTGTCTTGTGCTGTTCACCAAAATGATGGTAATGTTAAAGTCAAATTATAAAGTATATTTATTTATACATATTTTTATCTTCCTATATAATTAAGAAATAATATTTCATGTATTTACTTTTCCCATGACTAAACAAGATTTATTCTAGGGATTAAGTTTCTTTTCAATTTATTTTTAATTTTTATTATTGAAATATAGTTGACAGACAATGTTATATTCATTTTAGGTGTACAACCTAGTGATGAAAAAATTCTATACATTGCTTAATGCTCACCATAGTAAGTGTAATTACTATCTGTGGCCATACAATGTTCTTACAATATTATTGACTATATTCCCTGTGATATCCTTGTCATCCCCACGAGTTACTTATTTTATAACTGGAGGATTTTATCTCTTAATCTCTTTCCCCTGTTTCACCCATCCTCCTAACCCCCCCAGTTTGTGCCCTATATTTATGAGCTCGTTTTTGTTTTATTTTGTTTTTTAAATTCCAGAAATAAGTAAAATCATATGGTATTTTTCTTTCTCTGACTTATTTTACTCAGCATAATCCCCTTCAGGTCCATCCATGTTGTCACAAATGGCAAGATTTCATCCTTTTTGTGGCTAAATAATACTCCATTTTGTGTGTGTGTGTGTGCACGTGCACCTGTGCACACACGCATGCATGTACTACATCTTCTTTATTCATCCATCAGTAGACACTTGGGCCACTTCCATATGTTAGTTATTTTAAATAATGCTACGATTAATATAGAGGTGCATATCTTTTCAATCTAGTGTTTTTATTTTTGGTGGTAAATACTCAGAAGTGGAATTACTAGATCAGATGATTAAAGAAACCATATAATAATCAAATGTGCAAGGGTGTAATTCTTTCTCACTTTTCTTTGGTCTAAGTTCTTCTCACTATATGGAAATATTCCAAGATAGAAGATCTGAATAAAGCCATGTATTTAATATATGTTAGTCTGTGGCTTTATGATGCTATTTACTCTACCTATTCTTGCTGTGTTGAGACAGGGTAGAGGTGCTGACAGAGTTGGGAAATATTGGAAGGGGAGACCACATCCCAAACTGGAGGAACCCCAACATTTCTCCCTACAAAATATATCTAATAAAGAGTATTTTAAAGGGGTAGCTCTGCAGTCAACTCTAACATGAAAGAGAAAACAAGAAGCAGTGAGACTATGGTCATGATATGGGGTTCTTATTTCTTAGTAAGGTCAGGCACATGTAAGAGTTTGGCAGTCTTGTTTAGAAAAATGCACTAAAAATGTCACACAGGTTATGTTCGACTCCTTACATCAGTAACTGACTTTTCGTGGATCATGAGGCATAATTAAATTATCTCCAAAATATAAAGTTCAAAAGGCATCACAAAAGACTTCAAACAGCCGATGTAATCTTAAGGAAAAATTAACAAGGCTGGAGGCATCATACTTCTCAATTTCAAACTATATTACAAAGCTATCATAATCAAAACAGTATGGTATTAGCATAAAGACAGACACATAGATCAATGGAACAAAACAGAGAGCCCAGAAATAAACCTTCTACACTTTTGTGAGAGTGTAAATTGGTGCGGCCACTAGAGAAAACAGTATGGAGAGGCTCCTCAAGAAGTTTAAAATAGAGCAATCGTGTGATCCAGTGATCCCTCTTCTGGGTATATAGCTAGAGGAAATGAAATCTGCACTCCCATGTGCATTGCAGCATTATTTATAATAGGCATGGTATGGAAACTACTTATGTGTCCGTTGACAAATACATTGATAAAGGAAATGTGAAATACACACACACACATGCACACACTCACACACACAATAGAATATTATTCAGCCTAAAAAAAAAAAAAAAAAGGAAATCCTGCCATTTGTGACAACATGAATGAAGCTAGAGGACATTATGCTGAATGAAATAAGCCAGGCAGAGAAAGACAAATATTTTATGCTATCATTTATATGAAGAATCTGAAAAGTAAGCAAACAAGCAAAAGGTAAACTCATAGACACAAACAAATAAAAATAGAATGATGGTTGACAGGAGGAAATGGGGAACAGGTGGCAAAAGAGTACAAACTTTCAGTTATAAGATGAATAAGGTCTAGGGATCTAATGTATAACTTAATGATTATCATTGATAACACTGTCTTATATTATTGACATTTGTTGAGAGAAGAATTTAAGTGTTCTCACCAGGAAAAAAAAAAAGATAAATATATGTGAAGTGACAGATAAGTTAATTAACTTGATACAGGAATCTTTCACATGTCTGCATATATATCAAACCATCACATTGTACACTTTAAATATATTACAAATCTATTTGTCAATTTTATCTCAATACAAAGCTGAAAAAAACACAGTCCACAGTAAACCAAACCTGGAATGTCCACTGATCTCTCTTGACAAGCTCTGTCAAAAAATGTAGATACCCAAATATTTATTCTTCTGATTAATAAAATGATAGAAATGTTTCTTTTTTATTTATGTTTCTAATAGTCAATGCTTTACCTTGGTGTATGAATTTTCTTAGCTTTATCTGCTTGCAGGTAGTCATTCCTGCAGCCAGCCACAAAAGAAAAATTATGCATCAGTAGATATTCTGTGCTGAAAAATTATATTATCTGCTAAAAGCACTTCTTTTAGACACTCCAGGAAGATAAAAAAAATGAGTTGGAAACCAGTAATAAACTTTTAAGACAATAACTTAATGTTCTGAATCCATTGATAAATCATTGGAATATGTGTGACATTGACACGTGGGGAAAAGTAAATATGATGAGCAAAGAAAGAATTTTGTGAGCATGCTCTCCTTTTAAGACTTCTGTAAAGCTTAATGGCCTTGACCTACAACCACAATACTTTGGCTCCTCATTCCTGGTATTCTTTTCTCAGATCTGTGTACAATCCATGCTTTTTCTCCTGTTTACATTTTCTAGTGCTATGGCATGGAAGGAAATATTCTCCAAGGGCCAAAGACTGTAGTAGTTCACAGCACACCTTGATTCTGCTTCCAGGCCTTCTATTCCTCCTGGAGATATTATTCCAATTATAATACAGATTTCTGTTAAACATGCAATGGAGTTAAAATGTCTTCACAATCACCCTTCCATGTAAGTTCAGGCATCACAGTGCTATTGCCATTTTTGGTAGCGGTGCTAATAATTGCACGGGGCGGGGTGGGATGGCTGCTGTCTTAGGTGACATCTCCTTACGAGGTAGGTTGTTCAAAGTCAGAATTCAGCCTGAGATATGTGCATGGCTTAACTTTTCTCAACAAGATTTTATTACTGACAAAGAGAAGGACTTCATTTATAAACTGGTCTCATTTATAAGAGAAACTCACGTCATGGAGTCTAAGGGCTGTGTGACAGGGAAGGCCTCATATTTTTAGTAAATCACTCATCACTAGAGTAAAAGTAATTATGATACATCTGATTAAT
The DNA here is from genome assembly GCA_003697995.1 of Taxidea taxus jeffersonii. NCBI lineage: Eukaryota > Metazoa > Chordata > Mammalia > Carnivora > Mustelidae > Taxidea > Taxidea taxus. Next base: position 10,012 of record RCUC01112125.1, on the reverse strand, counting down.
CCAGCCAACATTTATGAGATATTGTTTATGAGTTATTAGGAATGAACAATGAATAAATGAGCTTTTGACAAATAACATGAAAAACTTTTCTAACTTTTGTCTCTTTCTTCTATCATCTTGAGACTTTGCTGTCACTGACTGATGTGGAGGTAACCTATTTACACTGAATCAAACTTGTTGACATTTAAGTGTTAAAAAAAAATCACTATCTAAGCAGTAAAAAGAATATAGGAATGACATTCACGGATATTTCCAGCTGTCAACAAGTCAGGTTTCTTACTAACTGTGAGCCCTTGAAGTATTGTGTTCTTTGGATAGAGTGAGAAATACTGTTACTCCAGGTTTTTTTTTTTCTTTTTAAATCCATATACTTGTCTGTACTAATTAGCAAAATATCATGAGTCTCTCTACTCCTCCCATCTCTAATGTGCAAGATCTTTCTTTTAAACAATAGCAGAAACAATTTTTCATGCACTTGTCACACAGATTGAGTAGGTGATCACTCACACAAAACCAAGGACACCACCATCCCATAAGAAAGAATTTAATTAAAGATCTATTTTTAGTAAGTAGGTAAGTAGTAGCACAAACTGTAAAATATTCCTAAATATAATCATAGAAAAAAGATTAAAGAGGAACCTCCCACTCTTTTAATCTCCCTAAGGAAAATATCACTCCTCGTGTGGGCATTGAATGAAGAAACCCTCACAGATGCCTCAGTGGGACATCTACCCCTGTGAGTGACCACTCTGTTACTGAGAATGGAATGGGCTCTGCCTCCTTGCTTCTCCTTTTCTAAAATGACATAAAGGCAGAAATGGCAAAGGTGCAGAAAAAATACCACACCCCTCTTCCTTCTAATTATTAATTTCACTGAGAAAGGGGTTCTTACTCATTTCAGGCATTCTGGAAAGGGATGCAAATACTTGCCAGAAAGAAAATTGTGTAATATAGGAATGAAGCATGTTAAACTAGCCAGACTGATCTCTGATCTTAGCTCCACCACTTACTAAGGGTATAATCTCGGCAAATGACTCAATTTTTTGGTGCCTCAGTTTTCTCGTCTGTTAAATGAAGGTTCTAAACAATTTTTTTTAGCATTTTTATTTATTAGTTAGAGAGAGAGAGAGAGCGAGCACAGGCAGACAGAGAAGCAGGCAGAGGCAGAGGGAGAGGGAGAAGCAGGCTCCCTGCCGAGCAAGGAGCCCAATGTGGGACTCGATCCCAGGACGCTGGGATCATGACCCGAGCCGAAAGCAGCTGCTTAACCAACTGAGCCACCCAGGCGTCCCTCTAAACAATTTTTAAAAGATTTTATTTATTTATTTGTCAGTGAGTGAGAGAGAGATAACAAGTTGGGGAGCAGCAGGCAGAGGGAAAAGGAAAAGCAGACTCCTTGCTAAGCAGGGAGCCTGATGCAGGGCTCAGTCCCAGGACCCTGGGATCATGACCTGATCCAAAGGCAGATGCTTAACCGACTGTGCCACCCAGGCACTCCAAATGAAGGTTCTAATAACACCTACTCTATGACTGTTGTGGGAATTAAATGTATTCATATGGACAACACTTAAAGTTTAGCACATACTATCACTATTTTGTTTAATAGTCCTGCCTTTCTTTGTCTTTGTTTTGGTCTAACTCTTCTCACTTTGGCTATTCTTTATGATTTTATTTATGTATTTATTTGACAGAGAGAGAGAGACAGTGAAAGAGAGTGTGAGCACAAGCAGAGGGAGAGGGAGAAGCAGGTTCCCCACTGAGCAGGGAGCCTGATGTGGGACTCCATACCAGGACGCGGAGATCAGAGATCGTGACCTGAGCCAAAGGCAGCCCGCTGAACCAACTAAACCACCCAGGCACCCCACACTCGCTTTATGGGTCATTTTGCCATCAAGAATGTTGTTCCTCACTTTCTGAAACCAGACCTTTTATTTTATTTCCACAAATTCACACCCACAGGGTATTCATGTGACATTAGACTTTACTAATATCGTGGGGAGAATAAGAAATGTTTACAACAGGAAAGTAAAGAAATTCCAATTGCACTGAGGCTTTTATGTTCTTCAGGCTATTCCATGACTGAAGTTTGTCCTGTGATAATTCACACTGATGAGAACTCATGAGAACTGGTTTTTTGATCCGCCTCCTTCTCCCTCTCATTTTTCCTACTCAGCTGCTTCCCTCTGAGCACCAAATTTATCTCACTTATGCACAGCAACTAAACAATTTCCAGTAGCTATTCCCAGTCTGACCATTGCATAACCCAATCCATTAATATGCTCTGCAGGATCAAAAGACCTTCCATATTATAGAACTCTACCCCCTAGAAAACCATGATTGTTTTAAATAGCAATTATTCTTCTATTCATTATGCTCACATTTACTTAAGGTTTCTCAGTTCTTGTTAGTTTTTACCTTTGGTATTTCCATGGTTCTAGAGTGGAGAAAGTTGTTGTTGTTGTTGTTGTTTTAACCGTTATAGAGAGTTTTAATTAAACTATTCCCTGTCTATTTATAACATTGGGTAACTACAAAAAAAGAGTTTTCTTAGATTTTTATTTTTGCAAAATATGCCTATCAGTTTCATGCCTGTCTCCAAAATACTTGAAATGTAAACAACTGAGTTTATTTCAGATACATGATGTGGAAGACAAATTAACTGAACAAGGATTGGAGAGGATGTCCTGATATTTTGTTACAGTCTCTGGCCTCATTTCTTTATGTCTATAGGTACTCTCAATCTTCACACTGCTATTTATTCTGACTTATGTTCTCTGTGGCAAAAGTTGTGTTCTTTATACATTTAACATATAACTTGTAATACATTTGTTGTTTCATCAAGTTTAAAGTATTATACTAACTCTTTCAGTCTTATAATTACAAATTGAAAATTATAGTTAGAGAGCTTAACTCTTTTTCCTCAAGAGTTACACAACTCTACCTTAAATTAAATAAATGTTTTGAAGGCAGCATTTCTTTTTTAAACTATGGTATTCATGGAACGAAAAAGGCCAGTAAAAATTTTTTTAAAGATTTATTCATTAGTTTGAGAGAGAGAGGGAGAGAGAGCATGAGTTGGGCGTGGAGGCAAAGGGAGAAAAATTCTCAAGCAGACTGACTGCTTATATGGCTCAATCCCAGGACCCTGAGATAATGATCTGAACTGAAACCAAGAGTCAGCCGCTTAACCAACTGGGCCACCTAGGTGCTCCAATAAAAATATTTTAATACAACCATAAACATAAGGGAAGAGAGGAACAAACAAAACAAATATTATTCATTAATAGAAAAATTAGTATTAACTGGTGAGATAGGAATGAAATAATCTATGGAGATTAAACATATCACCAAAAAGAATGCTATAAACTTTCAGATCTTTTACCATATTTTCAAAATGAAAGAAAATTTGAAACCTTAAGTATTTCAACTAACATCAATCATTACACTGCTTTTCTTATGAGCATAGATCAATATAAAGTTTTATTTCAGTTTTTCTGGTTATCCATATTGCTTTTTAATGTATAAGGCCATACAGTATTTTATAACTGTAACTTCTAAAAATAGCAGCAATTACCTGACTTCCCTTGTTGCCATCACACTTAATTTGAATAATAAAAAATATTTTTAAATTTAAAAGAAAAAATATTAACAAAGGGCATGTTAATGTATTAAATTATCAGAGATTACAAAATTGGGGGGAATTCATGTTTGCAGTAACCTTTTGAAATTTGGGGAGAAAGTGATGGCATTAGCCCTTTGCCAGATGGTGTTTTCTTTAGAAAATGTTAGCAACATTTCATCCTTAAAATAACTTCTCCCTTTGACAAGCACTGAGCTGTACACTTAGATGGCAACCATCTAGATAGAATCAAGGAAAGATTGAGAAAGTCTAGGCTTAACAAGAAAAAAATGTTACTATTGCCATTGTTCATTCTAGTTCAACCCAAAACATGGAGTGGGATTTTTGTTTTTTCCCATTCAGTAAAGTTTTTTCTTTATTCATTTTTTCCTCCACTTGGAAGCCCTCACGCAATGCTCCTAAGCTTACATTCTCTGAACACTTCTTGGGAGTGGTGGGTGGATGTTGGCTATCAATAGGATAATGTTTCTCAAGATGAAGCTTATACTTTATTTTTAGATTTCCTGCTCATGGCCAGAGGAAGACTGAGAATACATATGATGTTTGGAATCATAGAGCAACCTGTCAAAACTCACCATCCCAGAAAGTAGTGCTTTGAGAATTTCAACTCCTCTGTGACTTGGGTATCATGAGCTGATTACATGTATGTATAAGACTATTTTCCTTATTCTTAGCATATAACTAAATAAACTTTTTCATTAGCACCATTTTCACCAAATCATTATAGGGCAGAACCTACAGAAGCTCAGTCCAGGAGCAATGACCCCTTGTTAGTCAATCCCCTTGAGATCATCAAAAATAATTTTTATCATTGTGAGACAGTCTTGCCTTTATATGTTTCAGACTTTATTTTCCCAAACTATTTTTACGTATATTTACTTTTTTCTGAGTAACTCTAAGTTACAGTGAGATTAATAATTATTATTATCAGTTGCTTGTTGTGTGTCATATATTGGGCTAAGAACTTTCTTATCGGCATCATCACCCAGTGAGATGAACACTATTATTGACCATATTTTATTGATGAGGAAACAGACCAAGAGAGAGTAAGTTGTGTGTGAATCACAGAAATTCAACTGCTATTCGCTGAATTGGGAAACGAAGAGTTAATGGCAGACACCAGAAAGCTCACAGATGGAAACAAGAAGACCTTAGAAATGGGATGGAGAATGGGGCTTTTCCAGAATGTCTCCTCAAATCTCCCCCATTCCTCTTGTTGCTGCTTCTTTCTAGGTGCTGGTATAGTGATCCCTGGCATCACTGGAGTCACATACTAATAACTCTGTAACCTGAGAGGAAGAACACGCTTTTCCTTGTGATGTCCAACATGAACAACCAGGGAAGTACACAGAATGATAATATAACTTAATCATAGTTCATTTCAGGCACTGTGCTAAAAACTTTATACCTCACAAAAGTCTTATGAGCTAGTTATTATTTTCCCCATTTTTTTTTAATAAAGAAAGAAAACAAGCTTAGAGAGGTCATGGGATTTGCTCAACATCCAACAGTCAGAAGGTATTTGTGTTGACTTTCTCAATTAAGGTAATGTGAGAAAACGCTCTATCTCCAGAATGACTCCTCCATTCACACTCTTGCTTTTTGGCCTGGCTTGGTTCTCTCACCCATCAGTGAACCAACTGCCATGGATAGGAGGATGTTATCCTGAATGTTCAGCTGAAGTCTGGAGCCCATACCTATGATCAGGGATTTAATTCTGATACAGAAAGAAGTGGCCACCTCAGAACTTCCCTGAGATTATGCCTGCAGTGAATAGGAGGTTGACTAGGAACTTAGCTCTATATGATTCAAGATCCCAGACTCCTAACCCACTTCTACTATTTTACAATAATACTTTGTGTTGCTATTCCATTTTATAGATGAGAAAGTCAACACAGTGAAATCAAAACATTTTCAAATTAACAAGAAATAGGGAAAAAGAAAACTTGACACTAGGTCTCTCCATTTTGACCCAGTTTTTTGTTCACTTTTCTATTCAGCTCCCTTGTAGTAGGTGCTAGAGTGTTATCATTATACTTATTTCTAAGGAGAGTTGGTTCAAAGCCCCCATCATGTAAAGAGGTAGGGAAGTACAAGGGTATTGTAGTAAAGTCAGCTATGTATTTGGTTTCTAAATCAGTTTGCTAGGGTACATAACAATGTACCACAAAGTGGGTATTTTAAACAGAAATTTATTGTCTCTTAGTTCTGAAGGCTGGAAGTCTGAGTTTAGGGTGTCAGCAAGGTTGGCTTCTTCTGAAGGCTGCAAAAGAGAATCTTTCCTATGCCTCTTTCCCAGGTTCTGACGATTTGCTAGCAATCTTCGGCATTCCTTGTTTTGTAGATGCATTGCCCTGATCTCTACTTTTATGTTTACATGGTGTACATGTATGTGTACATGTCCCAGTTTCCCCTTTTTATAAGCACACCAATCTTACTGCATGGGGGACTCCACCCTATTCCAATATGGCTTTGATTTAATCAACAACGACTGCAACAACCCTATTTCTAAAACTGTCACATTCTGAGATGCTGCGGTAAGGTTAAGACTTCAACATATAAATTTGGGAAAGGGGCTGGGGTAGACACAATTCAACCCATGGCATCTTTTCTAGTAAGAAAGAAGCTAACCCAAACTGACATAGCTTTTCTATAAAGAAGATTTTCATTGTCCCTTTTATTTAAGGTAAAGAAGGAAATAATTAGAAATCAAGCTTTAAAAATATCTAGCTTCCATGGAGAGTCTGGAGGAAAGTTTACAAAAATTAAGTGGAATAATGAGAGAGAGGGAGATAGTTAGCAAGTGAGCTTGAAAGAACTGGAGTGTGGAAAAGTGGGTGGGAGGTAGCAAAAGTATGTTGAGGTGGCCAGAGCACTCTTTTGAAAAACATAGGATCAACTTGGGAGGTTGGTTCTGATCCAAAATGCCATTGAAAATGCAGAAATAGGGGCGCCTGGGTGGCTCAGTGGGTTAAGCCTCTGCCTTCAGCTCAGGTCATGATCTCAGGGTCTTGGGATCAAGCCTCACATCGGCTCTCTGCTCAGCAGGGAGCCTGTCTCCCACTCTCGACTCTGCCTGTATCTCTGCCTACTTGTGATCTCTCTCTGTGTGTCAAATAAATAAATAAAATCTTAAAAAAAAAAAAGAAAATGCAGAAATAGGTAGTATGGCTAATGCAACAAGTGTAAGGAGTAAACTTTGGCCTCATTATTGAAGATTAATCATTGGAGGGGGTGGTAAAAAAACATAAGGAGAAAGAAAAACTGAGAGATCAAAGATTAGAATGCAGAGTCATTCTTGAATTCATCAAAAGGGTTAGCACATTATGAATAACATCTTTGAATCTCCTTTTTCAACAAACCATTTCTGCATATTTAAAATGCAATTAGTGATTTAGTTTTCTGATATAAATTTCCTGGAAGACAATTGGATCTAATCAACTTTGCCTAAAAACATTTTTTTAGAATTTATAAATAATTATGATCCATATAATATAAACTGAAGCCTCATTATTAATGGAGTTCTTAGGTGACCTAATATATGTTATATGCTTAGAATAGTGCCTGGCACATAGCAGTAATTCATAGATGTTTGCTAGTATTATCATGTCACTGTTAAGTCCTCATAGGGCACACAAAATAGAACAAAGTATAGAGGATTAGAGTAGGTTTGCTCTGAGCTCCTGTCACCTTAATGAATTCATTTTCAGATGCTCTGGTAGCCATCTCTGAATTTTTTGAGACAATGTAATGTTGAAAAAACCCCAATATTCATATATGAAAAATAAAAAGTATAGCTTTTATGCTTTTTATTCATTCAAATTCATTCAAAATACTACTGACAAATGCTTAGTATTTTCAACTTTTTAAAATATTAGATATTTAGTGAATTTCTAAAAATTATAATAAACAAAAAAATCTAGGATCATAAAGCATTAGTTTGAAGTGAATGTTTCAGAAAGTGGAAAGATAAAATATTGATAATTTTAATTGATATTAATTTTGAAGTGATAATTTTGCATTTTGATCTACTGTCATGAGAAAGTGTATTAAGCAATTTTGGATATCTAAGATTAAGCCAATGTAGTATGGTAATATAATGTGTGTTAAATATAGATATGTTATTCATACAGGTATGTAAGTTCTTAGGGCTGTACTGAAAACTGTTAAGGAGGTTACAAATGAAGTATGAGCCATGTTTCCTGTTAGTGCTATTACTCACTTTAGCATTCTTGTATAATGACTTTACTGGAAGTTTTATACCAAGTATCACTCACCCATTTGTATAATTTTAGTATAATTCTGTTTTTATGTTCTCTGTCCATCTTAGGTGCTCAGTTAATATTAATATTATTATTGTTATTGTTTTATATGATCATAGTTATGAACTTTATAATTTAACCACTTAACATGTTTTTTAAAACAATCTTTAAAGTCTCATGAACCATGACGTCCAACACTTATAATCACAAACTCATACTCACAACAGTCTACTAAATCTGTTATATTTCTCTGCTTCTCCACATTTACTTTCCTATGTGACCTCTATAAGTATTCAAAATTAGTGCTGAAATACTACTGTGGTTCTACCTGACTATACATTAAAAACCACATGGGACGATTTTTCCCCCAATGCTAGGGACCATCTCAAACCAAATTAAATGAGAATTTCTAGAAAATATTCTTATGCATTAGCATGTTTAAGAGTTTCTTGGAAGATTCTAATATGTACCTAGATTGAAAATCAGATGAACAATATGCTGCTTTTAGAAGTAAATATGTGTAACATGAAAGATTTGGGACACTTGGGTGGCTCAGTTGGTTAAGCGACTCCCTTCAGCTCAGGTCTTGATCCTGGAATCTTGGGATCGAGTCCCACATCAGGCTACCTGCTTGCAGGGAGTCTGCTTCTCTTTCTGACCCCTCTGTCTTCTCTTCTTGAACACTCAAGAATAAGGTGACTTGCTTGTGTGAAGGATAATAAATTTTTTTCTTCTTTTTTTTCCAAAGATTTTATTTACTTATTTCAGAGGGTGGTGGGAGAGCACAGAGGGAGAAGCAGACTCCTTGCTGAGCAGGGAGCCCAATGCACAGCTAGATCCCAGGACCTTGAGATCATGACCTGATCTGAAAGCAGATGCTTAACCAACTGAGCTACCCAGGTACCCTTAACATTTGACAAGAAGTTTAACATTCCATTTAGGCATATGTGGCAACAAAGCATTGCTCTTTGAGACAGTGGGAAATATAGGAATCATAAACCAGTGTGCTTATAATCAAGTCAAAGAAAAATACATTAGCTGACGCAAAAGTATAAATTCTTTTTTTTTATTTTTATTTGTCAGAGAGCACAGGAGCGAGCACAGGCAGACAGAGTGGCAGGCAGAGAGAGAGGAGGAAGCAGGCTCCCTGCCGAGCAAGGAGCCCGATGTGGGACTCGATCCCAGGACGCTGGGATCATGACCTGAGCCGAAGGCAGCTGCTTAACCAACTGAGCCACCCAGGCGTCCCAAAAGTTTAAATTCTTAAGTCAACTAGCTCCTCTACTCATTGTTTGTGTTCTCTCTCTCCCTCTGTGTCTGTCTGTCTTTCTCTCTGACTTTTGCTACTAGAGCAAGAAAAACTGAATCTGACACCTTTACTGGGATTTTCATGGACATTATTAGCTGATGATCGAGCATTACTACCCTGCCACTGGAAGAAATTCGGGTAAGAATGCATTAAAGTAATGTACATTATTGACTCGCTTTTATATATGTTTATTGAAACTTGCACACCTTTATGTATTTGAATATGTATGTCTTAAAAGTTAGCTATAAAGTACTTTTTTAATTTGTTTAGGCCTGTAATTTCTTTGCTTGTAATATCAATGACCAACAGATAAGTTCAGAAGCCCAGTAGAGTAGACTTTTATTTTAACTGGCAGCTTAAAAAAAATTCTGACTTAAAAATTCTGACTTGGAATGGCTAAAATCAGCAACACAAAAAACAACAGGCGTTGATGAGAATGTGGAGAAAGAGGAACCCTCTTGCACTGTTGGTGGGAATGCAAACTGGTGCAGTCACCCTGGAAAATCGTATGGAAATTCCTCAAGAAGTTAAAAATAGAACTACCCTGTGATCCAGCAATTGTACTACAGGTATTTACCCGAAGAATATAAAAATCCTAATTCAAAGAGATACATGTACCTCAATGTTTATAACAGCTTTATTTACAATAGCCAAATTATGGAAACAGCCCAAGTGTCCAGCCCAAGTGTCCATCAACTGATGACTGAATAACAAAGATGTGAGATATAGATATATAGATCTACAGATAGATCTATATATCTATCTATGGATATCCATATATATATGTATATATATATATAT